>JAHXMU010000014.1:2933642-3027738 GCA_019455685.1 Philornis downsi
TTACAAAAAAAAAAGTATTTCAGAGCTATGACATTTCATCAAGGTATCTGTACTCGCGTTTCTTTCTGTACTCCAACTTACAAAAAACTGTTGCTTATTTCAGCAACATTTTAAAGAAACGTTTTTTACTGTTTAGTTTTGTCTTAAATCTATAAAATATTAATGTAAGTAAACATATAACACTCTCACCTTAATTAATAGTTATATGAGAAATCTCTAAGCACGCTTAAACCCGAAACGCTGAAACAGACGATATGAAACAACTTCCACGACAACCTTCAAAGAGAAATAAAGAGTAGCAACCGGTAACACAATACCTCATCATTTACCCATAGAGACTTGTCTGATGATGATACTTAACGCTGTCCAAAGCTCAACACTAAGCGGCGATGGTCGAAACGATAGTGGCGATAGAAACAACGTCAACTTGGGCAAAACGGAGGCCTTCTTAACAAGCACACAACTACAATCCAAACAAGAATAATATACATATATTGATAGTCTCACAAGCAGATGGATAAGAAGGCAAGGAAAGGAAAAGAAAAAGTTATGGTTCACATAAAATATGTGAACATTTTTGAATGGTGTGGGATCCTTACAGTGCGCTTGAAAGAATATTAATAATAGATTATATTAAAATGCATACTTCAATGTGTTATCGTATTAGTTAAATAACCGACATTTGCAGATAACAAACGCGTTTATAGGAATCATCATAGTTCGTACAATACATCCTTCCACAGTCATTAATTGTGTAGAAAAGTTTCATCGGATAAAAATATTGAAAATTTTCCGTTGTTTTGTGGTAAGAAGCAGGCTGAACGACACTGAGGCCAGAGGCGCATATTTCACCCATGGTGTACATTCAATAATTTAGACGTACCTGGAAAACAGAACTAAAACTCACTGATGCATTGGCGCAACCTTGAGATCAATATCACACTACATCAGTAGTCAATTTTTCCAAATAGGCCAACTGTTGGCTCTTATGAAGTGTCAAATAACTTTTGTAACTGTAACACTGTTATGATGCGTAACTATTTTTCGTTGTCTCTGCTTATGAAAGCAAAAGTATGCTAATGCAAAAAAATTACGTTATTTCTGCCCTTAGTACGTTTATTAGTAATCTATATAGAAACTTTTTAGATAGTAATTTGAAAAATGTTGTTTTTTCAAATAATCGGTAGGTCTTCCAGATATTTCAACTCACAAATATGCAGATTTTGGCAGACAATTGAGGATTTCTGTTCGATGGAAACAACAATGAAAAACATTAGAGGTATTTACACAAATCCCAAAACGAAAACTCAGTTTTTCTGTTAACAAAGAGAGCGTTTTCAGCTGATAAATAACTGCGCTGTCACGTTATACAAAATTTAAATTGTGTTAACTGGTTGTTTGAAACGCATTGCCAAAGCGTTTGTTAGTCTGCGTTGTTTCGTGCTAAGGGAACGCTGCTAACTCAGCAGAATTACTGGGGCCGCGGCAGCAGCAGCCTCAGCATTGAGCGATCGCCTCTGTCTGTTAGTTAAAATTTTTTAACAGCTTTCAGTTTCATTTCAAACTTCGCAGATGTTGTTTCGCAGAAGCGGTTAACGACAAGAAAAACGAGAGAGAAACAGAAAAAAACATTGCTTTGTGCTCGCTATATATAATTAAAGAATTTTAAGAATTTCAAATAAGTACTTTTAGTTTGTTTTAACAATTACGAAAATAAAGCAGTTTATTTGGAGTTCATAACTTGAATTTTGTACTCAATCAATTAGTACAATATATTAAAGTCCATTCAATTGATTTCCTTCCAATTAAAATTCCATTCAAATTAAACACGACAGCGAAGCAAGTCAAGTCTTCTTGTTACGGTTCTGCCGGCGCGCGGACTTCACTGCCACATTACATGAAGGAGTTCGCGTCTTAAGTCTTTTGTTTTACCTTATATCAATTCCTGGAGCGCAAACGGGCAAAACTAGCGTGTTCCAGAGAGCTGCCAGTGCGTAATTTATGAGCGTGTGTATGTCTTAAGTGTAGAATTTGTATGCCAGTTCATTTCAGTTGTTGTTATTGTTTTGTTATGCAAATATTTGTTTACATTGCGTGTAATAATTCAAGTGCAGAACAAACATTTACTGCGAAATGGGCATCAGCAAAATGGCATAACCAATTATAATAGTTATTAACATAAATACCCTGAACACATGACGGGCAGCAAGCAAACGCAGCAACAGCAAGTCTTATTACAATCTACAATTCCTACAACTACAGCAACGAAAATATTCTCAACACCAACATTAACAGCAACGTCAACAACAACCGCCAGCTTTGTCATCCCCGCCACCCTTTGTAAATTGTGTTGATGGCACGTGTGCGATTTGTTTATGATTTGAAATCCATTTAATTGATTAAAACAACAACCGCAACAAGTTATAACAATTAAGAAAAAAAAGAATGTCAAATTAGTCAATTGTTTCGCTTTCGTCTGACGAAAATTGGTCTCAACATTTAAGCGCGTAAAAAAGTAAACGTCAATTTTGCGCCAAAATATAAAATCTTCTACTAAACAACAATATTTGCATGTAAAATTGTGAAAAAATTGTGAATAAAAACAATTGTGTGTGTTGTGTTTTTTTAATATTTGCATCAAAGAATTTATTTGGCTGTTGTTTAACTTGATTGTCGTTCTCATCGTCATCAACATCATCACAGCCAATCGCCATCATTGCAAGTTGTCATCATCTTTGGTTGTTTGGTAGAGCAAGAGTAAACGCAAAATAAAAAAAATTACAAAAAAAAAAAAAATAAATAAATAAAAAGGCAAGTGTATTTAACGGTTTTGTGTGTCTCTCAATATACATACTCAAATATACGAATATTTGGAGGATGACATTTAAAAATTGTATATATAAACGTTCGATGGTTTTCTACTAAATATCAAATGTTAAAAGTCTTGGGAAATGCTGATGTTAGGAAACAAATTCAGAAATCCAAGTTAAACATCGCTAGTAAACCAATCTAAAAATTGTACATTAAGTAATTACAGGCAGATTTTTCTTTTGGTCGCAAAAAAGTTAGAAACCGAAGAATCTCCGGTTTCGGTAAAGTTCCTTGTAGATCTGAATAAAAGCTAAAAATGCAATACGAATAGAAAAACTGCACTAAAAATTCACAAAAAACGATTCGGGGAAATGGTGGAAATTAATTCGGCATTTCTTATTGCCTCGATTGATATAAATAACATTTCACGGAACCAACCAGCTAAAGTGCTAATTTATTACTAAGCAAGCGCTCCACAGATTTTATGAAGATTGTACAATTAGAGCCCTAAATGCAGCACTTTGTTTAGAAAACACCTTTTGTGACCCACCAATAAACCACACCGAAATTGTATTAATATGCGGTGGCGCCTGTTGTGAAATATTAATAAAATCTATTAAAAATCATTCAAATAGGTGCCGAAAGTTTTGAAAGTCCGATGTGACCAAACTTGACCAGTCATATTTTAATTATGTTACTGTGTATTGTTATTGAAATTGAATCAGCCAAAAGTTAGACTACCGAAAAAAGTAAAAATAATTCTCAAAATTATATCACAATATTCCGTTGAACCCCATGATATTACGCGGGATGCTATAAAAGTTCAGAATATTATTTTATTTCCGCTGATAATTGAGACATTTAGGTTAATATTGCTATTAAATAGGAGTCTTGAAGCTCACATTCCTGCTTATTTTGTATTAGAAATTCGCTGATTTTTCGACATCGTGGCGATATTTAAATTAAATTAAATTAAATCTTTAATATTATTGACAAAGTGCTTTCAACCGTGTAAGCAAAGTTGTAGTGCTTTAATCATAATCAGTCTAGAATTTGGTGATCATTGCAGGAGTTAACTTTGAACAAACATGCAGATAAAGTAATAGATGTTCCATCAAAAAACCTTCATAATTGAATGTTAGCTCTGCAGTTTTTTAAAAGAATTGACATTTTCTACAAATTCGCTTTTGTAGAAAAATATGATTGGTCCATAATTCTTACAATAATTATATAAAAATTATTACAATTCTTATAACTCCATAATTCTTATTCAATATTCTTATTGAAAACTCAATTCTGTATGTGTTGTAGTTTCTATCTATTGTTTTGGTTCTTTTTTATATTTTTTTTACCACGAATAAGTATATTAAGCTGGATTATGGTTCATAAAACAATAAAATCAACCTATTAATTATTCAATGATAACTCACAAAATATTTCCTATTAGGATAAAGCCTAACAAAAAAAAATTGAAAAACTATTTTGAAAAACACCATAATTAAAGATTAATGAGTTATATGATGAGAAACATAAATAGTTGATGTTTAAGAACTCTCGAAGGTCAATTTACACAAAAAATTAATAAAAGACCGGTATCAATAAAATTATATTCGAAAAAAACATAATTTTTAAAGGTGATTTGGAAAGCATTTACCTCACGAACGTCTTAATCCAAAGGCACAATACAATATATGTAAATAGATGAGCCAGAGTCTATTTTCTGGTACTGACCACAGCATCAACGCTCGCTGCCCACATCAATGAATATGTATCCTCGGTCCCATAAATTTATTCTCATCGCACAGCTTCGCATCTCTTACTTCAAAATAAATTGCGCCCCTCCTACATTTGTGATACAATTGACTCCCTAACAATTTCCAAGACAGCATACTTTTACGCATTCATACAGTGATTATTTAAATTATTAACTCTAATTCAAGTACGTTTCGAGCATTTTTTTCGTTTGGTTTTCTTATTTGCCAAACATGTGAGAAAATGTTTAGATAAAAATTATATTAAATCCTCATCAACCATAGCAAAAACCAAACAAAAAATAACTAAAGCGCGATTGTTGAATTAAAAAACGTTAAAAGAATGAGCAAATAAATAAACTAACATTTGCTTACGTTTTCTCCCCTTAATGAACGTAATCTCAATGGCCTATCGTAAATAATTAATATCACATCTGAGTTGATTAGCATCAAGTTTTGTTTTCGCCTCTGTTCTCGTTGATTATTTGTCATACAACAAATGAATTATTTGAATTTAAAATTAGAAGAAGGTCTGGTGAGTTCACAGTTAATAAATGAGTTGTCAGAAAAAAAGTGAAGTGAGTAAACAAGCACAACAACGTTAGTAATATGATTATAACGTATTCCATAATTTATCAAATCGAGGAATAAATAGGGTATATAGGGAATATAAATGTCTCCATAGCAATATGTGCAATCCCATATTAATTAAGCGACCACTACAAAATTGTAATCCTTTGAAGCGCAGTCAATTGGCCACCAACATCCAACAACGTGCAATTTGACATTTTTAGTCCCTTTCTTCACCTATACGCTAAGCTGCAGCAAGCTGTGTGCCAACAACAGTTCAATACGATGAAATTATAAGGCATTTTGGTGAAATCGAAGAACAATTATTCAGAGATGTCATCAAAAATGTAAACCATTTAGCCGAGCTGTTCCCCCTGAGTCCTAGCGCATGTTTGATATATTTTACCTTACATAACACGCAACAGATAACATGATTTAATACAAAGATCAATTTTTCTTTTCCAGATAGTATTCATGAGATCTAGAAGCAACTATTAAGTGATGTCATCAAAAATATTGACCATTGAGAGATCTGCCACAAACCCTTAGCGAACATTTGACCCACATTACCTATCATACACAAATGTGTTACGTACCAATAAATTACCTTTAACTTTGATCCATCTTTTTGGAAGAGCCCACACGGGCAAATAATTTCCATCCTATTGCAATTGATCTTTACAATGGATATTTTCCAGGCTGCTGTCTACGCCCAGCACAATGGCACAATTAAAGTGCTGTAGATAGCTCGCGTGGCAATGCAATAAATGTGATTTACGCATGCGACACAAATTTCATAACGTAACGCACACACACACAAAACTGCCGCATCTTATTAATATCTGAATTATTTTTTTGTTTTAAGGCAATTCAACACAACGAGGTGACAAATTGTTGAAATTATTTATTCATTCATATTCATAATTATATATATTTTTCAAGTCATCCCAATAAAGGGTTTAAATAAAAGGAACCAATAAAGTTGCATAATTAAATCCTTTGATTTTTTGATCGTGTGCATATTTCTAGCCGATACATTGTTCCTGGAGTCGGTTCAATCAGTGAAATCCATTATTTGGTTATTCTTTCATCTCGAACGTAGGGTAAAGAAGCCATATTTCGTTCACGGTAATGAATCGAAACAGAAATTTAAATGAATTACATAGCATCACCTTTTGACATTGTCTCGAAGTAGTCACGCTCATGGTCCAACAGGGTCCTAAACCGTAAAACATCGTGGTGGTAACTTTTTGTGCAAAATTTTACAAAACTGAATCACTTCGCCATATTATATCCAGGAGACAAAACAATCTCTCTCTCTCTCGATCAACCAAAATAATATCGTGGATTTAATCAATCATTTGTGCCTTAACATCCTCAGTTCGATACTGCTTGTACAATCACGTTCAATTTCTTTTTCCAACTCCAGCAAATTTACTTTTGCATTTTAAAAATAATACAAATCGCTCAAAATTTTACAGTGAACTGTTGAAGTATCCTTCATACATGATAAAACATGTGACAACACACATTTATCGATTTGTTTAAGAACTCATTGACTTTCCTTCGTATTATACCTCAAAGCCCTCTATGGCAATATTTTGGTACTACAATGATAGTATGGTTAATTATTTTTTCGATTTCTAGAGGTATCTTACATTTGTCATAAATTAAAATACGGCCCGATTGAAAGTTGTACATAATTTGTCATACATGTTTCCTAGATATCCTGGAACGGATTATTTCTAGCTCATAACCAGATTCAAATGGTCATAATTGAAATGGTCAAAAGCAAAAAAAATATATAAAAATACAATTTTAAATAAAGATCTGTCCATCATTTTTGTATTTGTCATTAAAATTTGTATCCTTGTTATAAGCAAAATATGATGTACGTGAAGCTTTCGACGACTTAAAAAAAATAACAAAATCCTTGCGTCACATAGGGTATTTTGCTAGGGAGTTATGAATTTGATACAGCAAACAGGGAAAAAAAGTTACATTGTTGAACAAATCTGTTTCATTCCCAGGATAATTATCACTTATTAAAAAATAGGAAACATTTTCATCACATTTGGCTGCTTTTGTCGCTTCTTGATTAAAGAAAGCATGAAATTTCACTAAGAAAAAGTTGTGCGAACAATTAATACAAACAAAAGCAAACTATGCGGCTTCTAAACACAAGGAAAGAAACAAATGGTTTTGTGTTTCAAAATAACTTCACTTTTGTTTATTTTTTCTATTCAATTGTGTTAAACTGATTTTTAAATTAGACAGAAAGACTAATCATGTGGAAAAAGATGTGTTAATAACAAATACCAAATTATACACAGAACAAAGGAGAAAGGGAAAATGAAAACAAGTATTCTTGTTGAATTAAAAACGCAGCTTTCAAATTTTTGCAACCAGAGTAGCACGTTTTATGATGAATTCTATACATTTAGTTCATAAGAAGCTTAAAAGTAAAAGCTTTGTTTTTCCACTAAATAAATTATAGAGTAGAGTATTGTGAGAATGTGCTGATATTTGTGAAATTTTAAAATATCGGAAGATGAATAGTTGCCCTTGCCATTGATTATCTGACCAAAACTTTCACGCAGGCTAATAAAACCACACAATCAGAAATATTTAACTTTGCCATATGATAAATGATACAACGTTGCTAATTATCTCAAATGATCATGAGTTGAAAAGGAATTTGTGAGGAAAACAAATCTTCCATTGTTGATGCAATGGCAAATTCAAGAGGAGTTGTTTGGATACTTGCGTACAAGAGATGGTATATCAATAGCATCGATTTAGTCTCAAAGAGATCGAAACATCGTCCTTTCGCAAAATCAGTAATGCGTCGTTCTTATGGTTGATTACTTAATTGACTGTTATTCCAAGGAGAATTTAGAACATTTCCACCTTGAATATATCTTCTAACGTTACAGTTAATTTGATCTAAACACTTGTGATAAACACAACTTTTTGTCCTATACTTATATTTTCTTCTGTACCGCTTAATACAATAGCCGTTAAGCTATGTATCTCTTAGCGACGACTTTTAATAGTACAACAAACGTAAGATAAATAGCTCAATAATGTAACTAATAAAGGCACCTCTCTAGATCTTGTTTGAAGATGTTTCTTGTAGAATTACAATGATAATTACAAAATTTGAAAGGTATAATGATAAAGAAGAGTACACTTGGAAATGACAGTGGAAAGTAATGACAGTAACAACAAAAGGCTTTTGACTGCCCGTCAAATAATGATAGATGGCTGCATGCGTGGTTGAACCTGCGATCATGCGAACTATAGTCGTGTGTACTATCTATCGCGCCACGGCCGGCCGCATGGCTTTTACATATAATTCTTTAATCAAGCATAGGGAAATCAACAACTATTGCACATGCGATGAAATATATTTCCGAAAGTGGAAGTAAAAACGGTACTTCCAATATAAAAACAGGAAAAGATACACTTCCCGCAGGAAAACTAATATCCGTGCCATACAGAAATCGGAATATACAATTTTCATATATGCATAATACTGTATTTTTACCTTTTTCGAATTCTAAGAGATGCCAACCAATAACTTAAAATCACAAAGTTGTTTATGAATTATCTTATGAACTGCACCGGCATTTCCATGCAATACTAGCCTGAGGATCGAAAAGGTAAATATATGTTCTTGATAGTCGTTATAATCAATGTCGATCTTAGCCTGTCCGCATGTCCTCGTGTCCGTTAAAGCGAAAACTTTGCATGAATATGTTTTACAGTCACAAACCGATTAAGTTTTGATTTGCACAAAATTGGTCCAGTAGAAAAAACTAGAAAAATTTAGGAACTTTAGACAGTTTTCAGAAGATTGCTCGGTTTAATTATCTACAGAAACAAAAGAATGACAGCAAACAACTGAAAGGTACTACCTGCCAAAAAGCCGCAAGAGTTATTTAATTTTGCAAAGATATTACTGAGCCAGTTTACGACAAACGAGGCTACAAACAGAGCGGGAGACAAATGTATGATCTCTCTTACGGAAATGATAAAAATATATGTAATACGTAGCTTGCCAGGTAGGCATTGTTAGTTGAATTCAATAAAAGTTAATTTAGCATTAAACGTAGACAAACCCGTTGGAAGTAGCAATAATATTGGTAGGAAAAAATGTAATCAACAGTACAGACTCAAACCTCTTATTGACTTTCTTTTCTATTGATGTCATCATTTAAAAAAGTAATATCTTTTATGTAGGAAAGTAGGTTGTAAAGATATAAATCTTATAAAAAATTACTGTCTCCGACGATCAAGATAAAAAATATTACATTACAACGCGAGTTTGTTTTTCGAAAATTTTGTTACTATAAGATAATGTAAAAATTTGTAAAGACATTTTTTAAAAATTTTTTCAAGGTAAATTCAAAATGTTGTGTTTGGCCAACAAATGCCGAAATACTCGTACATTCTGAACAAATTATGGATTTTCGATTTCATTATACAACGATTTTTAAAACGTGCGCCGCTAAAGCTTTCAGAGAACATTAAAATCCCACTTCTACCATTTATTTACATACAAAGAAGATGAGTTGCATTACCTTTCGCATTAGATCTTCATAGACATCAGAATTTGAAGTGAATGTCTTACCTGAAATAAAGAAGAAATAGGAAAAAATTGAGCTTTAATTAAAAAGAAAGATTATTAGGACCACTACAAATGACAATTTCAAAAATAATTCATTACAAATATTTTTCACGACCAATAAAACAATCGGAAATTTCACAATCCCTTATTTACCACCTACCCTACATAATTGCTGCCATTACCAAGAAGTAGCAACAAGTGTAGAAATTAATTATAAAGGTTTTTAAATAACCAAGTTGCACATTAAGGATGTGGTTTAATAAGAATTTGTTAGAAATGACGAGTATAATAATCAAATAAACAAATCAAAAATGTTGAAATAAAATGAAACGTTTACCGTTCACGTGTTTAGCTGACTATCGGTCGAAAGTTTACATGCGATTATAAATGTTTACATTTTAAATCTATATAATTTAATACATTTGTTTCTTTTTTTTCTAAATAGTATGTTATGAAAATGAGCTTCAATGTCCGAACATGCAAATATTAAGCGTCAGATTTTTCACCTTGCACCCTCAAATTATAGTAATTCCATGGCAGTTAATGAATATCTAAATGCAGTTATTAAATCATTATATACTAAATGGATACAAATCACACATTAGCAGCACTAAGGGTTGATTTCTAAACTAGTGGTTTAATGTGTTTGTTTAGAACAGTAAAGAGATGAAAACTTTGGCATTAAATTCGAAACGTGTAAAGAAAATATAATTCGAAAGGCTCATTTCGTTGTATGAATTTATGCAAGACCATACATTTATTAGATACCCAGTGACCGAAATAAGGAAGAAAATCCATGATAGACAAGGTGGAGAGTTGACACAGACACAGGTGTCTTCTTAAAAATTAAATATAATGAACAAAACTCAATTTCTTTTTATTAGAGGGAGTAAATAAATATTCCATTATTTTGTGAAACATGATTTTCATTTAAAATTCAAAAAAGTATAATTTCCGAATAGCCACGACTTTAAATCATACATCAAATTATAAGTCTCTGCAGATATATTGGCTTCCAAACACTAGCCGATATTCCGATCTCCAGATGCGGTAGCTTTGTTCCTAAATATAGACGCCAAGATGAAAATGTTGTAAAATAAAATATATGATTCAAAATGATACCTTTATATCGAAAACAAAAAATATTATGAGAAAACAGTTTTTCCCATATAGAACAACAATTTTAATCTTTATTACCTCTATTGGGTCCCTTTCAATGCAATGTCAATAATGTGATAGAATGCGACCAGTTTTAAAGATAATAAAATACTTTAACGATTTCGGCATCAAAATTATCTGACTGTTTTTTGTACTACATTTCAAACACTTATATAGAATTATTAAGTGTCCCTTTCGTCTTTTTTTAACTAAACAAAACAATTTTTAAAGAAGTTAGTTTAAGCATTAGAATCCTCAACAAATATTTCGCCCAGTTAATTCCACATCTCGTCGTTAAAGATGAGAAATTGATATAACTGATTTTAACGAGTCCTCAGATCCTTTTCTAATGCAGTGTCAAAATCTGAAGATGAGAAATCGATACAGAATTAAAGAATATTTATAAGCGGATTTCCTCAGTAAAATCGTAATAATGTTTTTTATAGTACATCTAAACCTTATATCTATCTGTGTATTATTTTCCTCCTTTTCTTAAGCTGAAATATGACAAAATTTATTGGCTTTACCGAAAGAACAAATTTTTTACGTCATAATATGTTCAATAAAATATTTGTAAAATTGTAAGATTATGTCATTTTTTATTACTATTTCATTTCCACAGTTTACAATTGCATTATGCTCGTAGAACATATTATGAAGTAAAAATGTAAGTTGTCTCGATTCAGAATTTGGAAACCAACACACAAATGAAATAAATTTGGAATGGAAATGGAAAACCCTAGATTCAAATTTCATGTCCAATTTTTAAATGGAGTTTCACCACGAAAGTCACAGTACCAGCCTTTAAGGCTGGTAAAGAAAAATTTAAAAAAGGCTTTGAAATGGATAATTTTCACAAATATATATGTTGCCCACTTCATCTTAAACGGATATCCCGATATATATACCAATCTTTTCCAACTCCTTTGAGACCAGTTTTAGGGTATCATAAGTGCCGGAAACAAAATATGGTCAACTGCAATCAAATACACAACCTGATGCTAAATTTCTTAATTTGGATTATTGACATTACTCTTGAAAACGACCCAAAGGATTTGAAAACCATTATCGATTCGTCGATTTTTACAAAAACCTACATTTTTGAGAAGACCTAAATACGCCTGTTTTTTTTTTTTTTTTTTTTTTTTTGGTAGGAGTCGCAACTTTCAATCGACATTATTGATGAAATCTATCTTAAATAATACTCGGAAAGAAACAAATCGCCTGAATAATGTCCAAGTTTTCACATAGTTCCCACACAATATTAGGGCCCTCTTTTTCTTTTTGACCAAGTTGGTATATTTCTCGATATACTCATACATTTTGGTATAACTTCCTTAAAAATATTCCGCACAATCTTGAGCTTTCGAATCCTTCCAATTTTGTTAACCGAATTCATCAAAATTATACTTGAAATAAACAGAATGAAAATTATACGCCCTGTTTTGGTACAGCCACTGATTGTAACATCCGCACTACTTTAGTCCTTTGAATGCACGTTTGTCTTCTGAATCGATAAAAAATCGAGGCAGACCACAAGGTGTGTACTCTATGGTGAAACATTAGCGTTAAATATTCCATCACAATCTATGCCTATATCTAAATGTTTGTAATATACGGCGCTATTGGTCTTGGAACCACTTTAATACGACCGGCTGTCAAAGTACTAATATTGAATAATGACAAGCCAGACAAATTTTCCATGGGCAAATCATTCCTCTAGGGTACTCCAGTATTTTACATTGCATCAGAAATAACAATATTTTTTTTTTTTTGTAATTTAGAACCATTCAAGATCAAAAATTTTTATGTGGCCAAGAAGCACATACATCTATGAATTGAGCCCAACGGGGAATGGAGCGACCATTAAACAACAAATTTAACTGGATAATCGATCATATATATTTTTGAGAGTTTTTAGAAAATATGTGTCAACAAGTTTTTTGTAATTTTTGTGCACTTACGTATTGAATTAGTTTGAATTCGGAGGAAATATTAAATACGTATGACAAAGACAGTTGTAGATGTGAAAAGTCAAATTATTTTGCACAGGTTGCCAAACACGAAAAATAGTTGAGTTTTTACTTTGGGAAGCGTTCGGAAAAAATATCAAATTTAATAATATCAGGCTTGTGTGACCGGTCGTGACAAAACGATTGACACATGTGCAACTATTGCGCAGATGATCGCGTGTTCGACAAGCCCTGGCTTAACCATCAAATCTGTTTTTTTTTATTGAATTGACTTGATTGAATTTACTTTTTTCTTTTAGTATCAGTTTTGTATCGGATGAAAAACAATTTTTCTAAGCATAAACTAACATAGAAAATTGTCCGTGTCCCACTTTTCGCCAACCTTAGCTGCCAATTCTTGTTTATTAATTGTAATTTTCCACTCTTGCATATGTTTAACGCATTCGCATAAAAATTGGGCACAATTTTTCTATATAGGTATAGCACTATATTAATTTTTTCCATATATGAACAAAATTATATAAGAAAAAAATTTATTGTTAAGCCAATATTCGCCACAGTGTTTGCTCAGCGACATTATTTTCAAAACAGGAGAATTTCTGTTCAGTCTTCTTCTCCAAATGGGACCTGTTTAGTTGTTATCAATACAAAATAATACAAATATTTGACAGAATATCAAAACAACATCAAAACAATCAAATAATTTAAATTCAACTGATGACATTAAAAGTCAATAACTTTGGCGAAAGGTATAGATTCTCAAATAAACCTTAACAACAACAAAAAGTTAAAAACGGCGTAATTATTTATTTAACAATCAGTATTTACTTTTCTTTTTAGAGCAAAACTGGTTGCACCATTTTTTGCAAATGCAAATGACAATATATATATATATATATATTGAATATATTGAATATTTTATGACTTTTCTCTGTCACTCTCAATATAATATTCCAAAGTCACATGTTGTTGCATACCTTTCAATCGCCATTGAATTGGCTGCAACATTTCAAAGCCGCTACACTGTGGTCGCTCCTACATGATTAATTGGCATTTCCATTCAAGTGTTACCGGTTTTCTAACCATAAACTTAGTTTACGACGCAAGACTGGAGGAACTTCTCTTCTGGAACTTTAGTTCTCTAATCGTTTGTGGCCGACAAAAACGGAACAAACTGTATTGTATTAGCGACATTCTTTTCAAGTCCCTGGAAAGATTTGAAGAGAGAAAAATGCAATTCATTTGTAAAACATTCTACCACCCACATTCTTTTGTTAGCAAAAACTTTGTCGAACAACATTCCTTTTAAAAGACAACTTAGACAGACAGTCAGCCAGGCAATTCATATGCCGAACCATTTTAAACTGTAAACGATTGCTTTGGTGCAAAGTTAAATAGTTTTTGTAGTCTCACGTAGTCACATGGCATAGTGTTATGGAAGCGGTAAACAACCGCACTGTAGCCTCATTTGTTGTCGTCAATAATGGAGCGTTTTGGCCAGGGTGTTTCCAGATGTCATGACAAGCTTTCATTTCGATTATAGTTGGTTCTAATAGCTCTCGATTTAGATCCCAATTCTAATTAAATTAGTTACTCTGCCAAATTTGTAAGACAGGATACTGGGTTAAACAAAGCACAACATTTGAGTAATTTTGATGACGTTTTGAAATGTTGTTTAAACTAATGGATAGCTGAAACTGGGATTGTAAAATTTCAAAGATTTCAAAAATAAAATATACTTGTTTTATTCTAGTAAAAACAAATATGTATAAACTTTGTATTTATCCTAAAACCCGATTTGATTGATCCAGACTTCTTTCTTAGTAATTATTTGTAAACCGGCCACAGATAATGGCGGCTCTAAAGGAAGGCATTGATGAAAAAGTGACAAATCTGTCGCCTGAAGTATTGAGAACAGTGGTGAGAAATGCTCTAAAAGGTACCCAAATTCGCGTTAAATTTGGGAACTGATATTGTCGACCAAAAAAAGAAAATAATTAACATTACTCACAGACACAACCAATACCTTTTCAATACTCTACTCCAAAGACACCATCATTTCAGGCAAATCATTTTTTTCCTGCAACATCTTTTTGAAATTTCTAAATCAAACTTTAACACATGCATATCTTAGCGAAAGACTACGATTATCGCCTTTTAGCCGCGCTTTTATTGATTTCTTCCTTCACACGATCCAGAATTGTCGTTTAATATTATTTTCGCTGGTACCTTTCCCTCCCTTTTCAAGGTAATCGACGAACAGAATGTTATGCGCAGCCCGAAATACGTAGGCCTAACATTCTTACCGGCGTTTATGACCGCATTACATGACTTTCCCCACGTCTCACCCACTCAGCAGCGGACTGTCGAAAAAATATTTTTTATTGCGTTTAAACTGCTCCTAATGGCTTCCAAATTCGTAACGCGTTGATGTTCTTGTTCCAAAGTTCGTAAAGGCTTAACTCATGTGGAAAGCACTCTTAAATTCTCACTTCCATTAGAACTAGAACAACTATTTTCAAGTTTTTTTTTATGGTTTGCCTACGGACGTCCACTGTGTTCATGATGCCAGAACGACCTCGTTTTCAGCAGACAATTAATAAGAGGTAGCTTGGCGCAACACTTTACAAACTATAGCTATACTATTTCCCCATTGAAAAGCAATGTTAAATCCATGTATCGTCGCTTAAACCAATTATTTTAAATTGTCTCCTATACAAAACATACCGCATAACCTACCGCTCGATTTAACTTCTCAGAAATTCTTTCTTTGAACTTATGGGAAGTCTTGTATTTATGTGAATAGGCCGCATTCACATACGTATATAGAAATTGGTCTAAAACTCACTCAAATGTGCACCAACCAAGACAACTGTATTTGTTACAGAAAGAAATGAAAACATCAAAAAAGAAGAAAAAAGAAAAAGGACAAAATTAAAGATCCAAACAAACATTATTCACAAGTGAAACCATTTTTTCCACTTAATTCCATTCGGGCAATTGAGTGATTACTTCAGATCCATAACAGACACAATCACTCCGCATTCCTCGGGAATATATTCTCCACAAATGCCAGTTAAAATAATGAGGGAATTAATTTTCCTACATCTTCGCATAGGTGCTATAATCTGTTCGTAGGAAGTTACCATTTCCACCTGCAGCAGCCAAAATGCAGTGTGTGTACATTGTCAAGCAAGTTTTGCCCGATTCATTACAAGATAAGTTTTGCCAATTACGTATGAACTGAAATATATCTTCGATATTTTCCAATAACCATGCACACAGTCTCAGTGGAACCATTAAAAAGTGCGTAAACAATGATGGCTTTTCCCCTTATCTATCAATTTCCGTCATAACTTGCTTTTACTTGACAAAAAATGCGAAAGAGTTTAGTTTTCCCACTTTTTGAATGTTTGTCAGAATTGATTTCTTCTCATACGAAATATTTCGAATGGAAATAAGTAAGTAAGTAATGTATATAAGTTTGATTGCTTCCTTTCCGTATCTATCAACTAGTATTGTACGACTTTATCGCTTTTAGTTAAATAGAAATGTTAGAAAAATTCCAAAAACTAGGCATTCTTTCAAAAGCTAAATTCGCTCCTCTTAGGCAATTTTTTTTCTACCGAATAAATTTGTCCCATTTGTGACACGTGCGGCCCCATTTAAAATGTGCCGACTCATGACCAGATAAGTGGGCGTGTCAGAAACAACCTCTTCTCATACAAAACGTAGTGAGGATGAAATGCTTGTAAGAAAGTTCTATACCATCGTATGTTGCTTTTAATTAAAGTTAGAGTAATTGTATAATTTTTGAACAGAAAAACCTAAAAATCGTAATTTCCCTCGAAGTGGGCGCAGACATTCTGTGTGTGGCGACTATGAGATAGTTCTATGCAAAATTTTAGTGGTTTGGCCTCGACTATGTTTTCAACAGATCACGGTAGCAGTACAGAATATACTTTGTGAGACCAGGAGTATTTTCAGTTATTATAAATGGTATGACAAAATTAGTAAGACCCACATCTGATTGCGATGGGTGGTGTTAAAAACGTGTGAAGCATAACACTTTATATAAATACATAACACTAAACATATAATACATAACACTGTATATAAATACATAACACTGTAACAATTTTACAAAAAACATCCAAACTAATCTTCACAAACAGTTGTATATCAAATATATGTGCGCACAATATAATTAATGAGTTGGTATAGAAATTTCAGCCAGGCGAACTGACTTACATATACCTTTGCCCCACATCCACTTCTCGTTGGTGCAAAATTGTCCTAGGATCCAGAAGTCCTCTAGTGAATCGCTCTTTTCAAACACTGACATTAATCAATGCATAATAAAAGAAGTAGAATGATAACTTACTGATGCCCACCGCTTACAAAATTTTTTTTTATTTTTCTAAAAGGGTAAAACTAAGCTAATTTTAGTATGATTGAATAAAAGATACGAATCCAATAATATGTGGGTTAAATTAGGTAATATGAATGTTAATTACCAGAAGAAAAAAATCCAAACGTTAGACGTGTGTCCGATTTTTTTAATTCCACAATTGAATGAAAGACATGAATCTAAGAAAATGTGCTTTGTATAGGACGGGGCGTGGTTATTTGTTCGATTTACAACCTACAAATGCAATACTGAATTTCGGAAACGCTGCCAGTTCTATTGGAAGGGACTGATCTGGACATCTGGAAATTATTACGTTTTAGCGTAGCTCAATCGGTGATTGCTTAATAAAACAAATTTAGTCAAGTAATACCCATTACATCAAACGTATTCTTCTGTGTATTAAAATTTTTTTGCCATATCATTCCTTCGGGTCAATTTATTTGACTACAAAAACATAATTATTTGAATTCAGTAAATTCTGGTTTCAAACCAATGTGCTGGCGCTTATTGTATTTTTGCTACATTGCAACGCTTTTCAGACAACTGTTGAAACTAATGGCCAATATGTAAAAGCATGAACTGTAAATATAATCTCATATACAAAATCTGAATGCAAAACAAACATTTTTTAATCATATGCAGGCAGTTCAGCATTTTTTACGCTGGCGCACAGTGTTTCTTCTTAATGTTTTGGCGAGGGAGCGTAGGATAGGTGAACAAACACACAGCCAACTGGACAGACAAATAGACGTACGTGTGAACGTTTCTTAAGTATTCGTTCCCGGGTTGTAGTTTGTTTTTTTGTTTTCGTTTTTGAAATACAACCGACCGCATTTACAATATGAAATGCAGCAAGGTCAATGCATAAAAACGCAAAAGCCGGCTTTAAAAGATTATAAACGTAGCCGTTTCATTACTCCTTTTTTTTGTTTTGCTTTAGCATTTATTAGCGGCTGGCGCTTTTAGTTTCAAACTTTTAAGTTCAAATTTTTGGTTGCGCGAGAGCGCAACATCTGCCGCTGTTGTGGCGGGTCTATTTGGTTGGTTTGCAGGTCTCCTCTGAGACTGGTCAACGGGTGACCGGTCGTTCTGCTCTGTCGCACGGCGTCAATCGGTTTGATCAGGTGTCATAGATAAATATTGTTTATTAGTGCCTATGGTTTCTTATGAGTCAAATCTTTAAAAGCCAAACCAACATACAACATTACAATTAAGTATGTGTGTGTGGTGTTTCTTGGTATAAGTAATGTTTAGGTTAAATTTTAATTACGATTATTATCTGTTGATATGCTTATGTGGCGAGCGGGATGTGTTATAATTGATTAGCCAACTACAATAAAACTTGATGAATTTGTTCCCTTGTACTCCCAAAAAGTTAAGTGTTGAAACTCTTAATTGTTGGAAGATTGAATTTCGAAAAATAAATTATCATTATAAATTATCATTCTTACTAGAGTATCAATGCACAGTAAAATATGTATAAATAATTTCATTCGTATAAAACTACTACTATGTTAATTCATGTACATTGCATTGCATTGGTTTTGCCGCCAATTTCAGAACGGAATTTGAATAATTATTATGGTAATAAATTCAATTATGGCAACAATTAAAATAGAAACCCGAATAGAAAAGGTTTCCGAGTTATCAACATGCTGTTTGGAACGACTGCATTAATGTAGATTACAGCTAAGTCAGGTATATTAATTTTGTAATCTTCATAAGTTTAGCAGTGCCTTTATCAGTTTTCCAGACATATATAATGCAATTAAAATTTGCATCCTGATTCAGTCTAAACAATCCAATGCCTTTCCTTTCAGTCTAAACAAGAACAATGTCTTTCTAATTTCAAAATTCATCTGTGTTGGTTGCGGTTTTAAAGATATTCCGGAATAACTTTTCAGAAATTGTGCAAAACACAACTTCCAAAACGATCTTTAAAATTCAATTTTTATGGATTTCAGATAAGTTTTTTTTAAATATCGCGGTAAACACCGGTAAACCAGAAGCACTTTTTAAATGATTAAGTTGAAATTTATAAAGTTTTTTTTTTGTCTCGTTTTAATTTACATTTGTTAAATAAAAAAGATTCTGCAGAGGTACATTTCACTTACAAAAAATCAAAATCAAAAAAAATTAGGACAGATCACTTCCTAATCTAAGAAACTCCAAGAGAACGTGAAAATATTTCCCCATGCCAACGAATTAACCTGTTGCACTCATAAAGTTATAAATCATAACTCTCTATATCCAAACTGAAAGAAGGAAAAAAATCAAACAATTCCAGATTGTGTGATTTCTTACATTATAAATTAAATAAATCTAAATACAAACTAACCACTTTATGATGGAAGATGATAATTACGTCTATGTTAGATACCTCGGCCGATGCCGCGCCATCGATGACGATAACCTTGACCATTCAATTCTGTATGAGCGTTTTTGTTTTTATTTTTTTTTGTTAATTTTTTTCTCTTTCTGCCTTTCGTATGAATTAATTTGTGGCGATGAGTGTGCGCATGTGCGTTTGTATGTATATGTCTCTGTGAGTGACTACTTTTTTATTAATTTATGCACAAAATGTTGTTATATCTTATGCTGGAGCTGATGCCGCCGATGCCTTTGCTGGCTTTAATTCAACAGCCATCCGCCGACGTCAAAGAGTTGAGACCAACCAAGACCATGATCGACCACATGTACAGATTCGAGATATAAGATATGACTTTTATAACAATTTTTTATAACATTTTCATATTAACAAATTGCATATTTTTGTCTCTTCTGTTGTTTTGTGAATTTGGTGGATGATCTGTTGCTTTTGCTGCTGTGAGAAGAGAGTCGAAGTCTAAGCAGGGACCGCAGCAGTCACAACAAATATGGTAGAAAACAGATGTTGTTGAATGAAGATGAGGCTGCGTTAATTATATTTTGCCTTCTCGCGCATATCGATTCAAAAAGTTGTTAAATTTAATGTAAAAAAATTGTGAATCGTTTGTCATCAGAAATCACAAACACTGGTAAGCAAAAGTAAAACTTGCCGGCATCAGAGTGATATTGGCGATTTTTCTTCCTCCACTATAAATGTTGATAAAAATGTCCCTCGAATGTCTGCACCTGCTACCAATTTACAGAAAAGCGGATATACAACATCGTACAAAAACTTTTTTCGGCACATAAATAAATTTAGTTACGAAATTACAAAACCGGGAAAATACCAAATATCAAAGATCTTTTCTGGATTTCAAACGAAAATTCTGAATTACAATAGGACATTTCCGAAGTTTTTTAGTTGCATTTTACATTTCACTTATATATAATATTGTCATTCGTCAAAAATTTCAATGGAAACAGACAGAATTACTTCGAATTTTAATAATTCTAATTAATTCATTTAAATCATTCAAATTTTTTGCTTCACATTTTCAAAATCTAAAATATGAATTTTAATTTGACAAAAAGCATCTCCCTAATTCACTTAAAGCTGTAGTACAGTGTAATAATTCTAATTGAATTTAAAGCGGACGTCATCACGCTCTTATCATTTGTTGATGTTGACGTTGGCTGTCATTTAAAGGTTGACTTTGTGGCATTTGGAGAGGGGCTTGACACATAAAAACACAAATAATTGCAGTGAAAATTAACTAAACAAAACAAATCATTTTTGATTATGGCATTTTCGTAAACAAATGCTAGTAATATTTCGCATTGCAGTATAATGACAAATGGCCATTGAATATTACGTTGGCCACAAAATTAATGGTTACGTTTGGTTGGGATTTTATTTTGAGCGATTCCAGGTACCGAAAAATATTCTCAATAATAAACAAGTGTAAGCCTACAGCAAAATTTGTACATCTTATAAAATGAAGGGAGAGTTAGAGGCAACCCAAATAAGTAAATGTAACAAAAGGTTCTTCTTTAAAAAAGTGCCCATCCAGATAAGTCTCTGCAGAATCAAGTGTCAGCAAATAAAATTTTCATTTTGTTTTCCTCATAGAGATAAGTGTGCACAATAACCTTTCATAGAGAAAAGTAAATGTTACACACTTACGAGTTTCCATACGGCCTGACGTACGAGTATTATCAAAACCCTTCTTTTCTGCCAATATTTCGACCAATTTCCTTGAAAGCTCCAGTTTTTTCGGATGGAGACATAATACCAACCTCAATTATGGATACAACAAAATCATCGTCGACAATCGACAGATAAACAGCTCTCAAGCTTTATGTGTTAAATCATAAAAACAACTGTAATTGACAACGCAAATGTTTACAAATAATAGACGTATCACAAACTTCAAAGAAAATAATTAACTGTTTATAAAATAAAATAAAAAATAAACAAGAATAAACAGAATTTATTTTAATTTTATTGGTTTGGCTGTATTATAATTATTTACAAACATCTTTAGGCACAACAATGGTGGAAGCAATGCAACACATAGATTAGGGTTAGCTTAGTTTCAGTTGAAGATCGAAAAGTCTGTTACACTGAGGATCTACGCATCAGCTACAAAACAATTTGCGGTATTGCGTCATTGAATCTTAAATATGTTTCAACGAGATGTGGCGAGCATAATTTCGTTTGCATGTAAACTTTGCAGCAGGAAACATTTGATCTACAAATCTCTATCACATCGTGCTTTCCATAAATTTGTAATAAATTACTGTTACTGTGTATGAAAAATGAAACTAAAAAAAGGACTTTAAAAGGCGCCAAATTTAAAATCACTAAAATGTATAAACAAATAGTCGCAAAGTTCGAGGGTACCCCATTTTTATTCGCCAGAAACGACAAGCTAATATATTTGAAGTTGAAGCTACAAGAGACCTTTTAACAACAGCAGCTTTCAGCAATACGAAGTACTTTGTGATACTTTTAATTTTAAATTCTGTTTTTTTAATTTAAACAAAACGAAAGCAGGCTTTCTAGGCCGAGGAAAATGCTTATTAATATGGCGCAATATGAAACTGACATAATTCTCTCTTGTACATATATTGTAAGGCTGGTGGAATTAGTTTCAATCATTTTGAAATAATAAATATTATTTTGGAAGATAAAATTCCTGAAGGAATAGCTTTGTTGTAAATCTGTCATAGAATTTGCTGTTAGTTCAAATTATTTTTTCGGTGCACTTCCATTCCAAATATTTGCCTAACGTTAATGTTCTGATCTACAGAGTCTAAAATTATCCACTTTTCTATAGCTTTAGCAAATATTTTCCACTTTTGTTGTCTTTTTAAAACTGTCTACTACGACATGCATGTCCAAGTCATATTCAATTTTTTTTTTTTAGTTCAGAGTACTTAGAAACTAAATGAATTTTCCACTAGTAAGTCTGTGTCTTAAGTCTTTTGTTTAGACTCTTTCTGCCCTTGCCGGTGAGGGTGACATTTGTGCTTTAAGATCTCAGATGATTCGTATTAAGTGTCTCTATGAAGTCCCACAGTAATAGTAAATTTTTGTATTTAATATTTATTTAATGTACCACTAAAAAAATTTACATTGATTTACATATTTAAACCTGTTTGTCTGTCTTTTATCCGTCTTTCCATTTATAGCTCGTACATGCCTTGAGACTTTTTGTTTTCTTGTGTGGATACATAATGCCAACCACAATGTCGACAGTCGAGAAACAAATGACTCTTCAGATAGGTCATAAATCATAAAATTAACTGTTTGATTATGCAAATATTTACAAAAACCAGACTTAATATACATTTCAAAGTTAATAATTGGCCATTTAAAAATTGTAAGTAAACGTTGTAAGAATAAGATAGGCAACAAAATGTGGTTTACCCTTTCAAGAAATATCATTAAGATTTATTTTCGATCTTAGGCATTGAATGTGAATGAAATGGCCTTGGCCCTAGCAAATATTATTATACTTTTGGGCGTTTATCACAATTTTCATTAATGTTTTGATAAGACTTGAATGTGCAGTTTTCAACAACACTTCAGAAATTGTTATATTCGCGTAATATTCTGCATATTTTAAAGCCACTAATTTACGCAGCCGAGGATGGCACTTAACACGTTGCCGCAAATGACGGCTATAACCGTCCAAAACATTTAATTAATAAAAAAAAATAGGAGCATCCCAATCTATCTATAACCTGCATAGAATTGCGTGATACTGCAGATTGGGAGGAGAGGAGTCCCACTAGGGTGTAATCTACTCCACATATTCTTAATCCCAAAAAGAGTGCCCGTAAAAAACTATAATCGTTCCTCATCCCAGATATTTTTCATTCGAAACGAATGGACAATGGTACTGTTGGTATACGTTTGGCTGAGAGATTGTAGTTGGAAAGGTAATTTTTCTTTGGGCATTTTATGGCATGGATTTTAAAGTTTCACAGTTCCGGTAAAGGGCATTAGAACGGATCTAACATTTCATTATCAGTCCACATGTTACTAAAAGGTTGTGGTGGTTGGTTTATGGCAAAGATGTTTCCTCTCAAGAGAAGTTTCATAACGTCTTAATGGATCTAAAAATAGCTAGAAAAATTGCTGTTGTTCCAAAGGCTAAAAAGAGACCATTTATTTAACTCCCTTGGCTCATCTTAACTATTTCGACAAAGATCAACAAAAAAGTGCCCAAATATGAAAAAACATCCAAAACCAGTGGGTTATTTACAGTTTGATCCGTAACTTAATTGAACATATTTTGAAAATGTTGGCCCTAAAAATAATATTTGTATTTTTAAAATGGAAACATTTTTATTCTTTTATTGCTTAGGTAATACTGTAAAGATAAAATAAAGTATTTCAATTATTAAATGCGTTGTCAAAATTGTACTGGCAACAAACGATCGCAGACAATTCATTTATATTGGTCACCAGATCTTTTCGATATATCAACTTCTTCATCCTTTTGTATAGGTTGGCGCATAAGCAACGTTCAGATTTGATCAGTGAATACATTTTTTGTTTAAATCTTTTTTTCGTCTCTTTACAGGATTAACTAAATAATACTTGGTAAATTTATGATGGAAGGGCATTCGATTATTCAGATCATATCGAAATGCTCCTAGCGCTCCAACAATTTACCGATTGGTTCAGCGTTTTGGGCAACAAGACTCTGCCTGTGATCTTCCGCGTGCTGGAAGACCTCGTGCAGTTCGAAATGAAGTGACCATTATTCGAGTGCAAGCAAGAGATGTCTAGGCGGTCTTTGCAAAGAATTTTACATATGTTACATCTTTTCCCACATAAGATGCAATTAAACCAAATGATGCACAAGAACGCATTCAATATAGTCGCCGTTAACATTACTTATGCGATACCCTTTATATCAGATTCCTTACTTCCGCCTTTTTTGAAATTATCCTCGCAATGTTTCAATTCAATACAACATCGTTCTATGAAGGACTGTGATTGGCGTTAAGATCTTCTTCAGCAACAAATTGCTAGCCAAGAAACTTAATTGCATGAAGTTATTTTATTTTCTTTGTCTCGCAAAACTGGCTGGACATGCGCCACTGAAATAAGAGCTGTAGGCGACAAGTGGCGCGATTTTTAAATATAATTTTTCCTTTAAATATAATTTTTCCTTTAAATATAATTTTTTGTTTTCAATTAAAACAAATTTTTATATCCTACTATGGCGAAATTCATGCATTGCTGAAGGCCCACAGGCGCAACATTTATTCTCCTTCTAAGTTATGCTACAAAAGATTTTGATGTGATATTCTTTCTGGGCCGCCTTAATGTTCGAAAAAGTTGTGTCAAGATATCTCTCAACTTCGTTGCACGGCTCATTCGACTGGCTGAATACCTTCCAAAAAATTAACAAAAAAAGTCACCTCTTATAAGATGTACATGACGGGCAAGTTATTGCAACGGTATTACAAACACCATTCTATGAAAGCCAGTCATATTTTAAAAAAAGAATTTGCAGTCGTCTGCATTATTTTGTGTACCTTTTTAAAAGACCTTAAAATGAACACCACCGTAAGCATTCGGTCGGCAATTTTGCAATCAATTGCATTGAAAAAATTCTACCATTAGTCGTTCACCTGACGAAGGACATGGTGGAATACAGTAGAATACTTTATATGGGTTTATTACATACATGGCATTGGTTATTTAAACAAACAACAAACAGCAAATACAAACGGCAAATACGGCTGTACTTCAACACAAACTCACAATAAGACGAATTTCATTCACAATGTAGCATTAACTGTCTGTTTATTTGTTTCGATAAGCAAAAAGTGCTCAATGTCAAAAGGGTCTAATCGTTACAACGACCACAACATAAATAAAGCCGACATTTGTATTTATCAATTAACAAAGGAATAACAACAAAAATTATTTTCGTAATTCGTTAACATTTACAACAAAGAAGCAAAGCAGCACAAAATAATTAACAGAGAGCAGAAACATTTTTATAGAGTAATGACGAATTTATAACTACGATTTCATGAACAGTAATGAAACTAATGCTAATTATTCATAAAATCTTGAAATTCTTCCCGAGAAGTAATAATAATTATAAAATTATGGAAATTACTTAGTAGTGCTATAGATTGTATGGCATCCCAGTAAGAATTTTTCGCATCAATCAGCACAATAAGCACCACATCTACTGGTACAGTACTTGTTCATATTTGACCGAAACGCCTATGATTTTAGCATTGGCTTGTCATAGGGGGCAAGTATTCGTAGTTGAAATTTGATTATTTATGTAGAACGTTTATGTATGTAGTACAGTCCGCGCCACCAGAATAGGTTGAAGCATTTTGACGGAAATAACTGGAAGTGCTGCAACAAAAAGGGGCGAAGAGGGTTGTGCTGTTATTTTTATGTTGCATACAAACGTTTTTAAGAATAAAGCAGAAAAAATGAGTCGAAAATATTTACCGTACCACTGTGGAGACTACTTTTGTTTCCCTCGTCAAAAATGCATACATTAAATATGCGTCAACAGTAGGTTCAAATAAAACAGTAGTAATTTTTATTATAAAAAGATATTTTTTTTAATATTTATTTTCATTTTAACAGTAAATTTAGCTAAAATTAATAACTTGTACTTCTTTGCTTAAAATTGCCTCATAACTGCGTTTAGGCATAGATTTTTACAGGGACGTGATATATTCTAAGTTAATCTCATTCCAAACCTCTTTTATCGCCAAAATTAAAGTGGCTTTGTCATCAAATTGTTGAGCGGACTCGTACACTTTTCTTACAAACCATCCTCTCACGTTCTCGATGATGTTAAGGTCTGGCGTGTACGGTGACCACTTCAAGGCATTGACGTTTTGCTCGCTTATCCATGATTTTACAACCCTTGCATTGTGGATAGGAGCTTGGATCGTCCAATGTAAGGTCCCAAAAATGTTGGAAACATCCAGAAAAGCCTTAGCATTCATTTTTGTCGTTAAAAATTGTAAATCGATTTGGCCACAGTAGGAGATCGCTCCCCACACCATTACTCCTCCTTTGCTATGCCGACGGTCCAAATGTAGTTGTTCTTTTCTTAGATCATGAAAATAAAAGTTATATCCATCCGGCCCATCAAGATTAAACTTCTTCTCATCGAAGAATACAACCGAATGCCACTCCTTGTTCCAAGTCCAACCTTGCTTAGCAAAGTTTAATCGTTTTTCTCTCCGATCAGGATTTAATGGAGGTTTTCACTGCAATTTTTATTACTTTTTTAGTACTCGGCTCCTTTAATTACTCGCTTCACTGTAGAAATTAATTTTTGGTACAGAATCAGCAAAGTTGGGGGCAGCCCTGAGGATGGCCCTACAATCTGCAGGCGATGTGGCAGCATGGGTACATCCCTTCATATTCATTCCATAGCCCTCTTTATTTCTTAAAAATTTGGCTACTATATTTTGGCTTCATAGAATCTTCGTTTTTTCTTCGGTGCTAAAAACTTTACCGCGACCCATAATCGTTTAATCAAATTAACTTAGGCGTATAAACTGACAATACTTGCTTTTCCAACAAGCTTATAAAAACTAACCCAATTATCTATTGTTTACGCTCTTGAACCTATTCTGGTGGCGTACTTTTTTGTTGATAAAAAAAACAAAAGTAGGCGGCGCCGCAAAACGGGAAATATTTTGCATTCATTTTTGATGCTCTATTCTATTCTATTCAATGATTGATTTCAATATAAAACTAATGTCAAAGCCCCCTCCTCCTGTTGTTATTGCTGCTCTTCACAGTTATTTCTATCAAAATGCTTGAATATATTCTGGTGGGGCGGACTACACTTTCTAGAATAACATTTTTGTATACATTTCTCAAAAATAGTTCATTTAATTTTTTTTTTTTGCAGAATTATACAGTAAAAATTAAAGATTTAAAAGTCGTAATAGCTTACCGACACATTTCTATCTGGTTAATGTACTCCATTAAATTATAATAAATTTAGATTAACTGAATGTCAGCATAATAGGTTTCAATAACTGTTTTTTAACTAATAACGTTATATTGAAAATTCATGGTTGCAGTTGAATTTGTCTACCATCAATAAGGGAAAGAAAAAGAAAGAAAGTATTTCATTACTTCTAACTATTATTCTTCCCACAGTAGCGTTATTATTACTACTTTGCAGTAGTATATCATACAATTACACTATTGAAAGCAATCTGGAAGCACTTCTGCTGGAAATATAGAATCAGCGCACCTTGCTACCTTGTCACTACAGAAAGTTCTCTCTCTCTCTCTTAGAATACTTCCATTTGTTTTTTGCTGGGATACTACAACTTTTGGAATAAACAAATAATTGACCGCAACATTTTCGCATAAATCTAATTTTAAGTTGGACGAACTATAATAGTACAATATCACAATTGAAATCTCAATTGTTTTGCAAGGTGAAAACAGATGTAATGTATTGGCTTGTGTATTTATTGTAATATTAAAACAAATAAATGCCCTTTCATGTCTCAAAAATGAGAAAGCTACTCATATTCAAATTTTTTTCAAAGACGAATCCGAATGTCTTTCTAAATACACAAGTTAGAGGTAGGGCTGTGGAGTTCTAATAAAATTCAGACGGTCCGTTACAGAATGACTGAGGTTGAACGAATTTTTCTTCCACAACTACATCGAAAGACAATCCTTTTCAATTTTGTGAGGTTTAAATCAGGCTATACAATGAGGCTGAATTGTAATGAGAAAGAAAGAAACTCTATTTGATCTTACTGTAGCTGACTCTTTCAAAGTACGCAACCTTAGGTAAAAAGAAATGTTTGCAAATTGCAGTTGGATTAACTGGTTTAAATGAATTTATTTTTCTCATGGCAACGGCTAGTGTGAGCGTGAAAACCCCGTGCTGGTCAGACTTACATTCGCCTTCGGTTATGTAGTGAAAGAAACGGAACTCCCAAACGTTTACAAACCCCGGAAATGAGATTTATATGAATTTGGAAATGGATTTATTATTGGTTAGAGACTTAAATACTTTGTTTTGTGGTTTAACAAAAAAACGACTTAATAGCCACAGTTCGCATTAGCATCATGTTTTGAGGACACGCCACGAGGGAAAACGAGAACAATAAGACCAAAGTGTATTTCTGAAGCATACGCAAGTTATCCAAAGTTAATCTGGCGAAAAATAGGAAGGGAAAGTGTTAAAAGTGCTTCAACCTGTACAGTAACACCGCGATAACTGATTTGTACTGGTTAATTTCATTTGGTGATTCGTGGAAACAGATTCCTTCACACAGGCATAGACATCTCATGACCAATATACGAAAAAAACAGGTTAATCACGTTGTAATATATGAATGGCTGGCTTCTATCGTAAGAAACGAGCGTGCGATCTGTAGTACTACAATAGTCTAGGATTACCATCAGGTTGGAGGAGAATGCGCACGACATTAAGCAAAGCGAAAAAAAGTACGAAACCAAGCACAGAAAAGCTTCATAAACTTTAAGTATCAAGTCCTCCGTTCTGTATTGTTTTCTTCAAGGAAAGTTGCTCGGTAATGCTTACAGACGACGCATCATTTAATAAGAAAATAAATGTAATGCGTTAGAAGAGCCTTTCCTTGCAGCTATCTTACAGTCAAAATAATTTCAGCGGATAAGACAATCTATGTAAATACCTAATAATCGAGTCCTTCACATATTTACAGTCTTAGTTTTTGTGCGATTCAATCGACTTTGACTCAAATTTGCGCGGACATAATCCCGCCAATTATTATATTTTCTGCAAAAATAGATGCACTGGAAAATATATAATTTCCATAATTTTCAAATTATACAAATTTTTCAGTAGAATTTTTATTGGTTGTGTAAACAATTATCATCAGTTTTATTGTTATTCGTAGCCAGTTATAATTTTGCCATATTACTTATCTAATTTAACGACATTTCCGTGTTAATTATAGTATTGTGTAATTTAGTATTGTTGTTTTTGTTGTAGAGCCTGTAACACATTACGGACAATACATTTTGTTTATTTATTAATAAACAAATCTCTGTTTTGTTTATTTTGCGGTTGGTTAGACCCTTCTGACATTGAAAACACTTATAGAAGTTACGCCAAAACAATTAGATATGAGTTGTCGTAACAGATCAGTTTGTAAGGGCAATTTTATTTCAATAATTGCTTAAATGTAAAAAGGCAAAGTCTCTACTCAAAGCGGTATACCAAACTACATATAGAAACCGAAAGCGCCATCATTACTTGGGAGACGACACTTTTTAGCATTAATGAAAGTTTCTGAAATATTATCTTGATTCTGGTTTATCATTAAACAGTATGTTATTAACAACAAATTCAAATTCGCATAACACCTTTGGATATGTGATGTTCTATTCTAAGTCCATCATCAAATGTAATGGGAGTTTGTTTGTTTGCTGTTCTACCACGTAAACAACATTAAAGCAAACTGGTAAACAATCGAAATATTTTACTGCCTTTTTAATTAGCGCTTGATTTTAACTGTTATAATAGCGAACGATCAAAATAGCATATGAAACTAGTTTAAAATCGTGAATAACTTCTCCAATCATGCCAGCTCACCGAAAATTTAGCACAGTTTAAAGTAAGTGTTTGTTTCGAAACAGATTTATGTTTCTGAAAATAAGCGTTGAGTACGATTTCTTCTCAAAGGCGTCATTCTAAAATGGGAGGCAAAATAAAAAACGTAAAACACGTAACCATGGCTAACACATGACGGAATTTTGATTTTGATTCATATCTTCGGAATAAACTATAAACAATTTTTATTTTGGAAAAAAATTTTAAAAAGTATTTGAACAACTAAAATTTCCTTTCGCATTTTGGCAACCACATCTGCTTTCAGTTCTGATTCCGATGAAGAAACAAAACTACTTAGAGCTACATTTTCCGTTCGGATTCTGAAATCCAAATATCAATTACATTATGTGTTGGTAGAAAAACCATTGCAAAATAGGTTCCTAGTTACGTTTCAAAGAATTAACGAATCAAAACGCGAAATGAATGCATGTTTCGAATATGAATTAGAATCAAACTTCACATATATATCCACATAAGTGAAGAATCGATACAATCTTGTGTCTTTTGACAGCCACATTTTTACCGATATGTCATTTTGTTTTCGAATGAGGCACATTTGCCAATTGGCGCCCATGTAAACAAACAAAATTATATCATTTGAGGTTCGCACAACCATCAGCGAGGTGCTATAGCTGGAAATGAGGTAGGTTTTGGTCCTGTGGAAATAATTGTATTTGCAAAAATAAAATATGTTACACATATAAACGAAAATAAATACAAAACGATCGTAAAGAAAGACAAAAGGAACAAAAGTCAATAATGGTTATTTCCACAAATCTGCAGAACTTTAACGATTATTCTCAACTATCATTTTTGGAATGGTTTTAAAAATAAATATAAATGATTGCTTCGAACCAAAGATCGATCGATCATTTAACCGTTTGTCGATTTAATGGAGTCTCTAATTCCAACTGCTTAAAAACTTATTGAAAGTGAGAAGGTCTCCCATGCTCCACCCATGGAATGAAAGAATGAAATTTAGCTTTTAAAAAAGGCACATTTTCATCCGTAATCTTTGGCATAATTCGTAACTGACACTGCACAGGGCACTCATATTTTCTTTTGATTTTCGTCAACCAAACCATTAATTGTTCATCCCATGAATCTACAAATTTGTGGATGCACATCTTTTGATGATCAATGGTTGGGACGACGGCAAATCTCTGTGTGGTTAACTTATTTTGTGTAGAATGGAATACTTAAGAGTCTAATAAACGTCCATAGAATATTTTCCTTTTTCTTCTCAATTTGCAGAAATAGCTATTATTTATCCTAATAGTCGTCGTGTTATACCTTCAATTAAACCTCTCCTATAGTAGAAATTAATGTACACGTACATTAATGTACATAAAACATGGTCCAATTTAAACTTTTTGCCTCTAAGATAATGTGAAGAGAAATTTTTTTGCGGGAAACTTTGTCTGAGTACTCTTATATAAAATAAATTATTTACATGTACTCAAAAAAAAAAAAAAAAAAAAAAATTGCATACGACTGAATTCACTAAAGCCCTATTCGTACCTTTTTTAACACTTCTTAGTGCCGTGCATTAAACAATAACAAAATACCTTTAGTTCTGATCAAGTTTGTGTTCTAAGTCTTTCGTTTTGACCGTCACCTGTTAAACTTCATACAATTTTACTATCTTGACTAATATTTGCTAGCTTTATAATAACCTCATTTTACATTTCAAAACAATAAATCATTAAAATATCCTTTAATTTGTCAAACGTTTCGTTTAAGCATCATTAATGCAAAAATATAAATAAAATCAATGACTGCCGTTCATAATAATAAGTACAAGTTTAATCTTAAGATTTGTTAATTGTTCGACAGCACCATTAGCTGTAGTATCTACACACATTCAGCCTGCTCAAGCTAACCTATTAAAATACAAAAAACATAGCAAACATAACAGTTAACATTACTTTCGAAATGAATGGTCAATTGATTAATAAGTGAATTCATTACTTCAACCAGACCGCAGCAATCACAATGAAAACCTCTTAAAACCCAGACGACTACGACTACGACAACAACAATAGCAACAAAAATTCAATAATGTCTATTGATTAAATTGTTAAACCGTCTTAATGATTGTCGTTTTCAGCTTTATGCTTAGCTTTAAAGTTTGTTGTAGCTGCTTCTACAACTGCTTCAACGCGCGAGTGCGCAAAATATAAAACAGCAAAAACGCAATCATTGAACGATCATTAATCATATGCAATTATAGAGCTGTTGACTTGAGGTGACACAATTTCTGACAGTAAGCAAATAATTTTTTTTGTGTTCTGTGCTGGAATTAAATAAAAGTTTTGCTATGGCAGCCAGTTATCCATCGAAGTGACGTTGAAGAGATTTAAATATTGGAAAGCTTTTGTTATTGTTTATATATGACCAGCGACAGGAAACAATAAGTTCAAAGCCGATATCTCATTTGTGAACATATTTGGCGAATGTGAAATGTTCATAGGTTTAAAAGAGAAAACGTCTACAATAAATCTATTGTAATCGCCAAATATTTTGCTTTTGTAAATTTTTATGATTTTTAAAGTCAACATTTGATTTGATTTTTAGTGGCTGTCTGTATTATGATGGTTCATATGGGCAAATAAAATGTACTTCGTTTCTCAAACGGGAGTATGCCTTCATTGCTAGAGCCAAATAATAGCATTGCGTATAAGATCACTGTATGTAATTTGATTTTATGGCATTAATATTTTATTTTATTGCACTAAAATTTGTATTCTTGGGTTATCCCACCAAAGATAGCATCCGGCAGTATTCAAATTAATTGCTAATTAAATATGCATTACGTTAATATAAACTGACGTTCAACAGGTGGATAACAAACTTATTACATTTTGACTGGTTTCAGATTCAGTATGAAATTGTTTGAAATTGAATTATAATTAAATCTAAGTTATATTAAATTAGCATTTTCGAATAAATAAAACTTAACAACAATCAATCAAAGCACATCGGCATGACAGCAAACAACCCCACTAATAATCTTCCCTCTGATCACTAAAATATTTTGTCAGATTTAAGAAAATTTCAGCTTAGAACCTTTAAAACTTTCCTTTATGATATTCATAAGCAAATCGCGATTTCACATTACAGAATTGCATTTCTTTCTCCATTTACTTTGTTTGAATTACCGTTCAGAACAAAAAACGCACTGAAAAATCATCAAAAGATGCCAAACCAGTTTTGTAATACACAGGTACCGTATAAACATTGGGGCAGCTATCTTAGAAAGATTTGTTGGCTATAAATTTCTTACAAAATACTCTAATCAACAAAGGTGTTGTTTGGAGAATGCAGAAACGAATCTTGTTAGGCCTGCAAAAAACCGTCATGTTCACATTAATTAATGCGCACATTAATAAATTTTTGGGTTGCATTTTGATACACAGAAATAGTAATGAGTTATAATCATGGGTCGAAAACTGCGAAATATTACTGCAGCCATTTCAGCCATTGAGAATAAGGTGGACAAAAGCGGCTCCGCTGTCAAGAGCATAACTATGTCTGCATGGAAATTACTGTGAAGGTATCATCTTGTCCTATTGCTAATATTCTATTATGTTTTAGTTTATTTTAAAGCTGACATTATGACAGTTTCTTTGTAGAATAGTTCGAGTTAGTAAATTCAAAGCAGAAAAAATTCGCTGAAGCCCACGCCCGCCTCTCTTACACCATAATCTTCGTCTATATGTTTCACAATTTCTGGAGCTAAAGTTAATTAATGAAGCATTCCACAAATTTAATAAATGACCCAAATCGCTCCAACAACAATAAAAGCTTTGCTATAAAACACAAATTTAATTTTACTCAACTTTGACCCCTATCTGAGGATTCATTTCGAACACAATTGGCTGGTTTACATGTCGCTTGATTGCAATGCTCCTTTTTAACCAATAATTCCAGGATTCTGCTACAGTTTTATCACTTTAACGAAAAATCATTGTAGCGATATCATTTAGTTGACAAATTCCGGGGACTTTTTAAGCAAAATGCATGTATTCTCATGTGGGACGACTCTTTAAATACTCAAATCAAAATGTATTATCTTTGCGTTTGTCGCATGGTGTTTATTTTGTAGTGAAAACTTTAATAGCTTCCCTGATATTTGCCCGAGTTCGTTTCTGAAAATTTAGTCAACGTTCAACAAATACAATATTATTTCTTTTTTTTTCGTTGAGGCATAAAATTTGTAAAGTGTGTCCATAATTTTCCGACGGTCGATTTTTTTTTTAAACATATATTTTATCTGAAGACAGATGGGGGAAAAATGCAATACGAATAGTTCTGCAAAATGTTATGTTTTCTGCAAAATCTGGCTAACTAAATTTTTTTAATGAATTTCGTTTTTAATGATTTTCTGACGATCTATTCAAAGGTTCGAGCTGATATTTTGCATGCCTATTAATATCAAATGTAGGTTGAAATTAATAATTAATTTATTGCAAAATGTCTATAATTTTTTTAAATAAATTAAAATATTTAGTACATCTCGGTGCAGTGCAAGGATTATTTTTTGCGTCACATATTCTATATTTTGTCCTCAATCATATGCAGAAGCAAATTCATGCAGTACACGATTTTTCATAATTTTCTGTGAACGCCTTTACAATAATTGATTTTGCTTAATGAAGGTATGTTCACAAATAATCTAAATATTGCTAGTTTTGTGTTGTTTCTATATTTTTCTTTTAATAAATAGTATTTTTTGTAATAGTTGGGAAATAAAGGTTTTTCCAATAGGCGCGGGTAAATGTTAAAATTGAATAACAGAAATCGGGTTATATCAAAGGCATATGTACGGAATTTGATATCATGAAAATGGCAATCGCATCTTAGCGGGAACCTGCGCTTTAGGGGAGTCCAATTTTAGATTACTCTGGCGCATGGATCGTGCTGACTTTAGGTGATGGCGCGGATTTCTACTTTAGCAACATTGGGACTTAAGGAAACGCCACAAGAAAAAGTCCAGCGAGACACACTATTTAGCGCAGTTCGCGCCGCCTCTGCGGGAGATAGTTATACCCTCACAATGTTCGTGCAGAATCTCTTTGCTACAATAACTGCGTGGCACATAGCATCATTCTGTTGGAATTAATTGCGGTTCTCGTTCACATCATCCAATTTTGTCCAAATAAGATTTAGATTGTCAATGCTATCATCGTTTTCGAATAATTGCGGGCCGATGATGGCACCGGTCTACAATTCACACCAAACAATGATTTCACTTGGTGGATTTTGCGTGGCTTAGCATCGTACCAAACCGTTCACACAAAAATATACCTTCTCGCTGTTAATTTGAAAATTTGAAAACAGAGTTTTATCATTTTATCACTTTCCATTTAGGTTCGTTATGGTAAAGAAAATGTGTGATATAAACATAAATTACATGATAATTTCGTAGTACTTACTTGCAACAAAATGGAAATATTGTCCACTACTTAGAACAAAACATGTCGCAGAAACTGCAAAACACATAGCGGATTTTAGGAAGTTAAAACAGAATGGATCTTTCACTTCACATACGAAAGGAAATGAAACTGAATTTTGTAATTGGAAAAGTGAAGAGTGTTTGAACATCACAAAATTGAGCTCATATCACTAAACTGTGAAAAACTTTAAGAGGTATTCCTCAATAGCATTCGTTGTTCCCGATTGTCACTTAAAACCTTTTACGCAAAACATATTTAGAACAAATAATTCATCACATAATTTTCAAATATTGTGGAAGATACTGTTTTATTTAAATAACCCAGAAACGGTAATTTAATACTAATTTGAAATTTTAGTTCAAATATTAAAAAAAAAAAAACAAAAGTATTTGGATATTGTAAAAATTGTTCACATAAAATTGAGAATAATTTAACATCGAATCTATTCGATATACCAAAATTTTGTTTCTGCATTTATATGAAACAAAAAATATGATTAGATTTCACTGAGATATTCTAAATATTTTAATTTGTTTAAAAGAGTTATTGATATTTGGCAACAAATTAAGTCATTATGCAAAAATTTACCTATTAATTGTCAGACACATTTATTTTTTGCGAACATGCAAAAAATCAGCACAATCCAATGAACAGATCAGAAAACAAAGCAAATTCATTGAAGAAAATTTAATCATCCATACTTCGCACAAAAATTTAAATTTGCAAACTATTCAAATTGAATTTATTTCTTTCAACAAGTCATGAATACACTTCACAAATTTTAATCCTTAATAATATTTTCAATGTTCAAATTAAATGTGATTTAGCGTTGTGTGAAAAATAACAAAATCCCATTCGATTCTCACTATTTTTTTTAAAATTTCGGAAATGTTTTTCAAATGTTCTTGCTTTTCCAATTGCTAGTGCAAAGAATGGAGGACCATGACTTTTACTCAGAGCTATTTTTCGAGTGTACATATGATAATGATTACGATATTCACTTACGATACGATAATGGGCCTGAGTATTCCATACTAATGCGCAAATAACATCTACAAAAAGTCAGTTAGTTACCTGCAAAGAAATCAAAATAAAGACAGAAAGAATAGTCGATTAATATTAGCTTTCGAAAAGGATTTGAGGCTTTTGTGAGGTTATGTGAGTATGTGCGTATGTTTCTGCTGATCCAAATAAGGAATATTTGGCATGTTTTATAGTTGGGTAAAAGTGATTACAACGTAATAAAGTCCTATGATTGCCCACACAAATTTGCTAAATGTCTTGGCTATAAAATACGAAAGCCTTGTCGCAAAAACGTTCTTATTCAGTTGAGAAGCAACCACGTACAGGTGCTCATTTTTTACACAAAAATCCAAGGAATTTAAAGGGAATCTATCTACGCAGTTGTTTATAGATTTGGGCAAAATTTTGAAAATTCTTTAAACCTCTAACAATTGTTTAATCTTCTGATTTTCTCTTTGCAGTTGCTTACCAGGCGTCAACGAACAAGGAAGTTAAGTAGTTTGTGACCTTTGAAACGGTGGACAAGAACTAATATAAATATTTTAAAGTAATACACAAAACTTACAACTGATTGTTTACTGTTGTTTGCTCCACTTTGATCTTGCTACGATGAAATCTAAACATTTATTATTAGTAGTAACATATATAATGGGCTATTCTGCCCTGATCTCCGCCTATGCAACAGAAGGCGAGTTACACTTCGTCAAAGCTCCTACATCAGATCAATTTGTCCAGCCCAATGATGGCATCTACAAACCTGCCGCATTACAGGAAGAAATTGCTGCTGACGCAAAGAAACTTGCAGATTTGGATTTAGAAATGGAATCTGAAACCGAGATATCCCTTAAGAATGTACGCAATATATCAAATAATCAGCTAACACCAGATTATGGCTCCTTGGAATATCAAAACACTAACAGCCGTCAGAAGCAGGAGGAAAGTACTGAAGCAGTAACAGACAACGACTCCAAAATGGGGGAAGAGAAGACAAATATGGAAGAGGCAACTGATGTCAGCAGCAAAACGCAATCTAGATTAGGTCGACTTTTACCCACCACTACGACCATTCCAGATTATTTGCACCGAACAAAAACCGATGACGAAATTCCCAAACCCTCCATGTCTGATTCTTCGGAAGGTGATGAAGTTGCGGGAGATCAACAAATTCCGAAGAAAACGGGCGCTACTCACCCACCCTCCATACATGAAGATCATACCAGCCACCAGACGCATATCCACGATAAAGGTGACGATATCGTTCCTTTGGCTATGAAATATTATGATATTGACAATGAAGACGATGATGATAATCGTCGCAATCTTCACCAGCATTATCATTACGACGATGACGATTACAATGTCGAAACTGAGGGTGGTGTCGGTGGTGTCGACAATAAACTTAACCACAACGAACCAGTGTCAATGCCTCGACAACAATTGCTGGAGCACAATCATCATGCTCATCATCACCAACAGCAACAACAAAACAGTTCTGAAGAATATTACGATGAAGAGCCGATGGTTTCAAAAGAAGATGAGTCCTCGGCATTTATTGGTAGTACCACCACTTCCTCTACCACTCAAATGGCCGATAATAATGTGGTGCGTGCCATATTTGCCGGTTTTCCATTTACATTCAACCCAACCACAATCGCACCAGCAGCCGCCCCCCCGACCACTACCACAACTGCAACTACTTCCATAGATTCCTTAGTGACACCCATCACACAATACGATCCATTGTTCGTAGTCACAACGACAGCTACCGCGCCCCATCATCCAATAACGCAAACCTTAAATGCCGGCGTTGCTGCTGCAGCAGTTGCTCCAGCTTTACCCGGTGACAAGAAAGGCAAACAAATACCCATCATAGTCACCACAACCACGTCATCAACATCATCGTCATCTTCGTTGTCGACCTCACCTCCGTCCGCATCATCAGCGACCACTTCGGCCACAAACAGCCACAGACGTCGTTTGTTGCCACACGAACAATTACGTAATTACATTGAAGATGCCTACATTCGGATGCCACTTGCGGTTATAGTGGATCCATCAACCGATTCATTGGAGAAAACCAAATCATTATGGAACGATGCCTTGCGCACAAATTTAAATATCAAAATTGTGTTGGTAACGTTAAGTGAGTCGGGTAAGTGGAGTACAAGTTTGTGTTATTTTTTGGGAAATATTGAATGGAATGAAAAAATTTCAAGGTGACCAGATGTTTGTAAATAAATACGCATTAGGCTTTTACAAATGAATTCTATGATTCTCAAGATTTTTAGTTTTTTAATATGACACAATTTGAAAAACAACATTTCTCAGAAAGTTAACGATGTCAAGAAAGATTTTTTCTGAATAATGGTTTTTACCTTTTGTAGAGGCATGCAAAATTCGAATTTACGGTGGAAAATATCTAACATATTTAACAATAACAACGACAATACTATACAAAATTATGAAAAGTCCGCGAAAAATCTTTATTCTACGAGCATAAAAACAAATTTTAAAAATACTTCCATGCATAATCTGAGATCATGACGCAGAAAATTAAAAAAAAATCACTAACAAAAAACTACAAAAAATTTTAGTTTTAGTCATAGAAGTAAAATAAATTTTGCATTATTAACGCAAAAATATGTTAACCATATCTTATTTCAAGATAATGGTTCAAACTTGTTGTGTTCACAAAACTATGATACTTGTTGTAGTTTTTCTCCTATAAAACTGTTTTCCGATTTTAAAAAAAAATATTGTTTTTACTATTTTCTTATTCCAAAGTCAATGGTGTGAACCATTAGAAATCTTTTAGAATTTTAATGTTTTTTCAACTCTCCTGCTGAAAACTCGATTTTAGGCATAATAGCAATACTTTTATGCGTCTCCAAGCTACCAGAAAAATTCAAAGAAAATGTTAATTTTTTGTCGAATATTGACAATTTTTTTGGCTCTTCGGCAAAAGATTCTTATATCGAGGATATTATTTTTATGTAAATATTCATCACTGAAAACAAGACCGAATCCAAGGTTAATGCAGAAATTTTATGTTCCTGACGATATCAAAAGAATTTAGATCCATAAATATCGTTCTAGCAAACTAGCTGTTACATCGTCTTTTAACACTCAACAAGCGGGTAACAAAGATACCGATTATATTTAATGCATTGAATAATTTATAATCGCAATGAACTTTTCGTTCTTTTAAAAAATGCATCCGGCCACCCTAACCTTAAGATATCATCGCCATAGTTATAAGGTGCTACGAACCCATCAATTTTTATGGTATTTAAAATAGAAATTTTTATTAAGGAAATACATTTTTCAAATGAGGTTTGCTGCTGGAGCTTAATTTAAAATGAATTATTCGACAAATTCAGTTGAATTCAATTTTTATCTTTTTGCTAAAAAATATCTGATCAGTGCCGATTTACCATGTCTATGAACACGATGATTAGATCTAATAAGAGCTGATGGAACAGGCTTTAGCCTGTCTTACAAAACGTTCGGTAAATTATATCATGAGGTATTGCCACTGCAACCATTGACAAGTGACACAGTGGCGAACGAGTACTTCCTATTTCATCATTTCGCGACGTTTTTTCTCTAATTACTGTTACTAATTTGTTTAATGTAATCAATGAATATCCTAAAATGCGGGGCCCATAACCTTACTGGTTTCCTTTCCTTTCCTTTCCTTTCCTTTCCTTTCCTTTCCTTTCCTTTCCTTTCCTTTCCTTTCCTTTCCTTTCCTTTCCTTTCCTCTCCTTTCCTTTCCTTTCCTTTCCTTTCCTTTCCTTTCCTTTCCTTTCCTTTCCTTTCTTCTTTCTTTTCCTTCTCAGATGGTTGTTTTCATTAACAAGTGGTTGTTTCAGGCTATTGTTGAATACCAATATTTAATGAATACAGGGAATTCGAAACACAAATAACCGAACTGACATGAAGTTTTGACAAGTCATTTAACGTCGTTTAATTTCCAATTTGTGTGCGTCAAGAGCACCCTGATACTAAGATTCCATTCCGGTAATTTTGATACCAAAGACACACAACGCTCTGGAAGGCCAATTGCCAATAGAATAATGGAAGTCTCATCTGATAAAAAAATAAACAACGGTTTTGCATTCGTTTCTCTGTCATTACCTCTACAAAAAATAATTAGTTAACTGCTTTTTAGGTAATTCTCTTTCAAACTATCTTTTCACAGATATACCAGCTGCTTTTAACTTCAATAACACACGACAATTTCTTACTGGTCTAAATAGCATCAAAGAGCAAGAGGGAGGAGATGCATTTCGAGGCATATCCCATGCAGCCGAGCTTGTTCCCTATGACAGTGCCGTTTTCATATCGACAGCCACGTTGGCCAATCACTCGGATCAAGTCCATGATGCGGCCATCACATTATTGAAGAAAAGAATAAGGGTTTGTGAAAAATATACACAGCACATATGAAAGTCAATTTAATTTCGATTTTTTTAATCATTAATAATATTTCCTCACTTATCTCATTACATGATCACCACCTGCAGCTCTATCTGATATGGTTTGGCGAACGTGCTCTAAGTGAAAATGAGACTCAAGAAACCGTTGGCGGAATTCTCGGCGAAGTTGCCATACGCTCAGGCGGTGAAGTCCTCCACATAGTGGGCAGTGAGAATTCCCAAGAATTGGAAGGTAGCACGGTGAGTAATCACCAGTTATTACATGCATGTATGACAAGGGAGTAGGGGCCCTGTCTTAGAAGGTAATCTAATCTGTATTTGGATTTGAAAGTAAAAATAGCAATTTGTTATGCTCGCGTTCGCTACAAAACAGTTACTATACTGCGACTCGGTTATGTTGCTGATATAGACGGCGAAAGAAGACGACGGCGACAAATGTAACTAAACCTGTGGCATCGAAGTAGTAATAGGTATGAAGTGAACGGTACTATGCGCAAGCATTTTGATATCTACTCACACAGCGCACCGTTTTACGCATAACATTGCATACAATACCTCACCCGATTTTCACTACAATCACCTAAGTGTCGTACGCTTTATTACTGTCGCTTTTCATTACAATTACAAAACGATTCAGAGAAAAAAATGAAACAAATGTTGCAATTTGCATATGAAAGTGAAGTGGAGCTATCACATGTAGTTGAATGGATTTTGCATTAAGGAATTTTGTTAGAGAAGTGAAAATTAAAATCCCTGAAATAGAAATGTGCACAATGTAGGAAATGTTGTGCGAAGTATGTGAAGTATTTCGTTCCAAGTCAACTGATCTCACTCGGGAACAATAACTAATTTGTTGTTCAGTTATTTAGAGTCGCCAAATTATTTGCATTTTATGTTTTCCTAGTTTTTGAGATATTAGGCAAAGGCAATATAAAAAAGATTTACTTAGTAAGGTATTGGAATAATACGCAAGTTTGTTTGATTTGATTTGCGAATCTATAATCGATTTGAAGACACATATGGGAAACAATTCCAGCGTTCCAATCTTCTGCATTCCTTCTCCAAATCGCCATTCCAAGTGTAGACACGTTCTCAAAAATGTGATCTCTCCAAGGGAGTCCCAGCCACTCTTTTCTATAGATCTCTACGAGTAAGAGAATTTTCATGAAGATTTGATGAAGATTTTGCTAATTATTCTCTTCCCAGGCATACATTATTTATTTTGTTCTATTTTATTTATTTACGAAAAAATAAAATACTAAATTTTTTTAAATTTGTAACCACAACTGATAATGTTCTTACTGAGTCAAAATGCGTATTGAAGTAACCCCAAAGACACTTTTGAACGGCCTAAGGTGCACAAAAAATACAGGGTGGGCCATATGAGTGTTGGCGATTTAATTCTTCAATTTCTCGGTAACGCGCGGCGCGGAGTGGCGGGGGGATATGTTGTTCGCTGCGCCGCTTCCTGGAAATTTAGTCACCATGGAGCCGTACACGGAAGTGCAGCGTATTATGAAAACAATAAATCAGTGATTACTGCACGATGTTTGTATCGGCATGAACACGGTTTACACGATTTAAGTGAAGTTCCAAGCGCCAATGTGATACGAAAATGGATCAGAATGTTCGAAACAACCGGCTCAACAGTACCAATTACGGTTCGTGGTCGCCCAGTTTCTGCAAGATCAGCCGACATTGTGTTCGTGTTTCAGTTCAGCAAAATCCGCAACAGTCAACACGTAAGAGAAGTCAGTCTTTAAATGTCAAAAGAACAACATTACGACGAATTTTGAAACGTGATTTGCATTTGAAGGCTTATAAGATTCAGATAGTCCAAGAATTAAAACCCAATGATGCCAATAACCGACTTAACTTTGTCAATTTGATGCTAGAGCGGTTCAACAATTTCAACAACGTGATTTTTAGTGATGAGGCCAATTTTCACCTTAATGGCCATGTGAACAAGCAAAATTGTCGGTTCTGGTCCGAGACTAATCCCCGACGCTTGCATTAACGTCCACTTCACAGCCCTAAGCTTATCGTGTGGGCTGGGATAACGTCAACCGGTATTATTGGACCATACTTTTTTGAGGATGAAAGAGGGCATGCGATGACGGTTAGAGCGAACATGCTAGCAGACTTCTTGGTGCCAGCTTTGCAAGAACTTCAAGGCAATACCTCGAGGATGTGGTTTCAACAGGATGGGGCCACATGTCATACGGCTAGGGTATCCATAGAGCTGCTGAAAAATGTTTTTCCTGGAAAACTCATTTCGAAAAGGGGGGATATTGAATGGCCCCCACGTAGCCCCGATCTCTCTCCATGCGATTATTTTCTATGGGGCTACCTCAAATCGGTAGTCTACGAGAATAATCCGACTAATTTAGAGCAGTTGAAGAGGAACATTATTCAGGAAAGTAACAAAATTCCGAGAACAACTTTTCAACGAGTTTTCCAAAATTTGCGACTTCGGTTCCAAGAGTGACAAGCAGCCGAGGGAAGCCATTTGGACAACATTATTTTTAAGTCTTAAAAATTCCCATGCTTCTACTTTTTAAAAATACAAATATATTTTTTTATGTTTCGTAGTTTTTTTTTTAATTAAATATTTAAACCGCCAACACCCTTATGGCCTACCCTGTATTTGAAGTAGAAAAAAATAGCAAATTGTGGTATTCGTTGAGCGTACAGTATTATGAATGTAAATCTTTACTGTATCTAATGAATGAGGAATACTAGAAAAGTGATAATTTTGCAGAACACGATCACAATGACCAACATGATTTCCACAAGGAATTAAAACCCTTCATAAGATTACGCAAAGTGGAAATTCTTTAGGAGAATGGAACGCTTTGAGTGATATCAGAGAGTCATTCAAAAGTGGTTTTATTTTTATTCAGACTGCACAACTATATTGTTTTGTCTTATCAAATAGTATAGAAGAATAAGAATATATATTTCCTCAGTCGTGAAAAAAAGAATGCAGCATGCAAAAATCTTTTTTTCCGAAATATTTTATTTGCAAATTATTTTGTTACAAGTTTTTAAGTTCCCAATAATAGCGACTTTACTGATCTCGATCACAATGATATACATTATATTTCCTCAATTATTCACTAAGGTTTTTTGCTTAAATGTGATAGAAAAAGCGCAGCAGGCCAAATTTGAATTTATTAAAATTTAGCAAAATAAACGATATTTTTGGCATAAAGTTTTCAAATTTTTTAGTCACGTGCCCCTTTTACAAACCAAAAATATAAATCCACACATATTTCCGCTTGCCTTCGTTCTCATGAGCAAAAAAATAAAGCAAAGCTTATGGACATTTATAGGAATATTTAAACTCAAATTGAAGGTGCCGTTCAAGTGTTCTTGTAAATAATTAATTTCGTTATATTTGGGTTTACTTTCATTTTTTAATTCGTTGCCTTAATATACGAATACAAATAAATAAAATTTTAAAAAGGAAAATAATGTGAGACAATATATTTGTCAGCTTATCTGATTGAAAAACTTCCATTCTGTTTTAAATGACGATTCGATCTCGTTTACGGTCTATGATGGAACAATTTTTCATGTATCAGATTATTTTTGTTACAAACATAACTATTTGTCAAAACCGAATCGATGTCCATCAGTACATAAAAAACAACAATAGCAAAACAAATTGACTATTTTCTAAAAAAAAAAACAAATATTGAGTTTTAAAGTGTATAATACTGCGCTATTACAAAATGCAATAACAATGAAGCATTAATGTTTTATTTATTTTTATTCTTTTAATATATTCCTTTTTATTTTCCAGCTAACAATTGTAGCCGATGCCTTCCGTGGGTCCCAAGAAGTGGACGTGCCCGTTGATACCACGCTATCGAGTTTACATGTAAAAATTGACAAACTTATGAGAAGGGCGGTACTGGAAACGCCCAATGGCGGTTAGTTCTGAAACAGATATTTTCATACGCATTTTATTTGTTTTATTATTTTCCAAGTTTGTTTTTGCACAAATTATATTTAATATCTCTATATACCTGTTTCTTACTTGCGACCTTTCGTCCACCCAAAAATAGAAAACGGAACAAAAAATAATATTTTCTTTACTAACACAAGAAAGGAATCACACGCCTGTAATTTTAAATGTCAAAGTTCCAAAATACTGTTAATGAAGCTTTAATTATCGGAAAGCAAAACGAACTAGAAAACATTAACAAAATTTTCCTTAATTTACACCACAAACAGTTCATTAAGATTTCTTACAACATGGAGATTTTTCGAATTAAAACTGTGAAATTTAGATTCTGCGAAAGGCAAAAACTAGCGCGAAAATATTTATAATTGTATGGGAATAAATATTGCTGGTGTGATTACTCCTAAGTATATGAAATAGTTTACAAAATTTGTGATCGAAAATTACCGAATCGTTTCAATACAATATTTATATATTGTTGAAAGAATTTCATATTCGAACAAGAACATTACATGTTATTGAAATCAGAATCCGTACAATACTGCATAAAAACAAAGCCCGTCCATACCATTAAAATTCATTAAACTTATACAAATTGGAAATCGAGAATCAAAACACAAAAATTGCTCCATTTTTTCGAGGGTATGATAAAGTGATGCCAAGAAGTACTCCTAAATCGTTAAAACACAAAATGGGCAAAGCTAAAAATGGAAAGTCAATCGCCAAAATATTATACCATATCGTATACCAAGCAATGACATTATAAAATTTCTAATAAAAGATACAAAATTCAAAATACGACTAAATCTCAAGAATGAATCGTTCAATAGGGGAAATAGCCCAATTTACACCCATATATTGGGGAAATAGAAAATCTTGGCTGGAGATAAAAAATTGAATTATTTTGGCAATTAAACGCTCTGTTTAATTTTTTGTAAAATTTTCACAAAATTGAAAATGTTCACAAGACAACTCCATAAATGCTGTATATTTACATATATATATATGTATATATATATATATATATGTATATACCTATATATATATATATATATATACTTTTAAGCCGATTACCACACCCTTGTTCAAGTATCCTAAATTCAATTTACTAAACAGTAGGCTGCAGTAATCTACAATATTGTCCCACCACCACCACCATTTTAACTATTTTATTACTGATAACTTCCACATGAATGATCGGTTTAACCCAATTTGTTTTTAAAGTCAAACCTTTCATTTAATTGCACTAAATTTAGTCAAACTATGCAGACCTTAAATATCTGATAAAATTAGGTCTATACCCATCTGGTAAATTGATCGATATACCGAAATTCAATACCTTCCCCGAAGTTTTTAAATAAATTAAAAAATCTGCTAGTAACCAGGCAACAATACGATGTCAATTAAAGCTATAAAAGCCATATTGGTTTATTTCATTCAATTCCTATAAATTCATACATATCGTATATCAAAGTTTGTCAATACTTGAATTTACATTTTTGGTATTATTTTTAATATTTCTAACTTTTTACTGTTAAAAAACGAATTTCACAGTTTTGATTTAAAAATATCCATGTTTGTTATATCCGGTCAGTTCAATTATTTTCGTTTAAGCTTTAAAATAATTTATGTTTTTATGTCCTATTTTAAATAATGGCAATTATTTCCTCTATCTCAAACACAATGTTATCACATTTATTAAAACCGAACGATTAATTCTCAGAAAAAATATTGATGGCAAATCTTATAATCATATTGATTAAATAGTGCATTGTTTCGATGCAACGAATTGCAACCTTAACGCCGGGCGATTTGCTCTTTTTGGCATGTTTATATTTTATGACAATTTTAAATTTAATTGCTATATATATTTAAAAGAACTTTTACTTGCATTTTCGCTTCTACCGTAGACAATTGCTTTACCCAATAATAAGTTACAAAAACAAAAAATTATTGACAGCCTCGTCTTGTGTCAAAACATTCTGTCTGCAAAAGAGATTACTTTTTCTCCCAGTGTGATAACAATTTAAGAACCTGTACATATTTTCCTTTTTCGCCACAACTCAATTATACAAAATTATTTAGTATTTAATATGACTCTTAATTTAATCCTAGTGTATTTCTAGTACAAAAATAAAACTTTTTTATATACGTGTACGTAATTAAAAAAGCGATAATTTATGTTAAAACTTAATTTTATATATGTCTGTACAATTGTTTACACGAAAAATGATAACAAAGAGAATGATAATAAACTTATTCATAAGTCTAAATGTTTTGTGTGCGTCTTGTGTCTTCCGTCTTTAAATCGTCTGGGTCAATCTGTCTTTCTGCCTCTTGTCCTTTCTACTTTTAACCAAACATAAAAAAGGAAATATTTTCTAGCACTTGCAGCTTTAAGCACCGATAATAATTATCTAGTAAGTATAATTTATGTCTTAAAGCAATTTCAGTGTCCTGGCAAGCTAAACAAAAAAGAAAGAGAAATAACAAGCACTAAAAATAAAAATGCACAAATTATCAAATGTTTACTAACTTTATAATGACTATTGAAAATAAACAAATTTCATTTTATTTTGGTTTAAGAATTCAACTTAAGAGTTCCTTCAAGTTGTCAAAAGTGCGTAAAGCCCTATATTATATATATGAGATCGCCTTAATGTTATTTTCTGAAAATCTGAATCAAATATTTATAAAACGATCACTAGGATAGAAGTCAAATCAATGCGTATGTAACACATGGGAATAACATATAACTTGTATCTCAAACTGTGCTTCAGGGACGCACGAATTATTTATATTAGTCTTAATTGATCGTTTCAACAATATTTTAAAGGAGGAAGTTCTTCCATGCATCCAAAGAATTTCGCTAATAATTGGGTACAGTATATTATCGACGACACTGGCTTTTTTCGTAGGTATGTACCTATATATATAAGATGACAAGAGACTATAGAGGAAATAAAAATGAATCAATCATAAAATGTGCCATTCTATAGTTTCGAAGAACTTGTCGATTTACATTCGGATAAAGCCATTTTTACCATTAAATAAACACATCACATTTTGAGAAGATCTACACTATGAGGCAAACAGGTGGCCAGCCAATACGATGGGTTTTACTGATTATTTCATATGTAAAGAAATTATAAATTTTCACGCCGAATATCTCACGATAACGAATTTAAAATACCGTCGACCGTACTTGGATATGGAAAACTTTGTTAGACAAGCCTTATTATAATTTTTAAGGATACTAGACTCATGACAACGCTGCCAGCAATTATAAGGAATATTATGTTTAGAAAGGAAGGCAAATTATACCTTTATACAGAACAAATAGCAGTTGTAGCAACAGGAGAGCGAACATATCGAAAGGCACAGGGGCAGAAGTAGAGCCTGGAATTTGCAACAACAAATTGAGAAACAAAGGCGACGAAAAGGGGTAACCAAGGACAGTGCACAGACCTTCAACCACCAAGAATACCTACTGCCAGCAGAGCGGATGGCACACCGCCGACGACGAGCTCATAATGTTCTTGCACCCTCTCCTATCATCCTTTGTACCCGGGTCACAAAAGGTTGTTCTGGAGGGTGTGTTATGCAAACGAATAAAGTCAATTCGGAAGAATTTGGTCAGACACTGTCAATAGGGTGGCAAACCAAGTACCGATTTGGTCATATTTACACTCAGCTGGTTCCATATGATTAATTTTTGCAAAAACAAAAAAATTACGCGCTATTCTCATAGTCTTACAATATTTCATTTTAAATTTCATTAAGATTGAAGAAAATGTTTCAAGAGTAAACTAAAATGTTATTGCTTATTAATTGAGCTTGAATATCATGGATTTACTTTGAATATTAAAACATGAGTTTCCCGAATTTTAAATGAAGCAAATTAAAAAACAGAACCTACAACGTCTTCAAAACTACGAACCTGAAACCGAAGAAGAAACCGTCAAAGCAAAGAAACAAAAACCGGCAATAAAGTTTATTTCGCTAGGGAGAAAGTGACAGTTGATAATCCTTTGAAATTTGGCCAAACGACAACTGTCAAACGGTACAACCAAACGAGCCCGTTCTTACAATATAGTGATGCGCTGGCTCACATGCAAACAGCGTTGGGAAATGTTTTTGGACTTACAAAATGTATTCAAATAAATGGCAATTTAGTTGAAAAATTACAATGAGACCCAGATTTTTATGTGGTTTTGTTTCTAGTTTACTAAGCAAGCTTCTGTTAGTCTAAGAAGTCTGAGTTTGCTATTCCTGAATACCAACATGTCTTTACAATATAACACCGATCGACAGGAAGCCCTTCGTGAAGGTAGAATAGCAGCATACTTGCTGCTTGCGTAGAACGATCACATCACAATTTCACAGAAAATTGCGTAATATTACAGCGGTTTTTCGATCATTATGCAATCATTACTTGTCCTAAGATCATATGGTCTCCATGTTTGGGTAAAGCCTAAACATTGGCAAATATAAAAATTTACTGTAGTATATGATTTTTTACATTGACTACACCGAATTTTGCTTACAAACAAATGTTATTTCAAACTCGGCGAGGATTTCATGTCTAAAGTATTATCGTACAATGAAAGTATGAAAGTACATCGAAAATCCAGATGTATCGGATGCTGTTTTTGTATGTCTTACTATATGGTGCAGAAGAATGGATACGTGCTTAACCAATAAAATGTTCTTGGCAGTTTTCAAAAGGAAAAAGCTCTGTAAAACATATGGATCAATCACCCTTTGGGGAAAGTTTCGATATCGAATGAATCATGGGCAGTGTGGGCTATATGAAGACATTGATGCTATTAAGTGCATCAAAATACCGCAATTCCCTAGCCAGTACGAATAGATTTGAAATTGGGTGCAGAAAAAAAGCAACCAACATCTCTTGTTATTAATCCCACACCAAATGTTGGTTAGATCAATTGCTAAAAAACTTAGTGAAGTTGTTAACATTGTTCATGGAACTAAGTAAGAATCGGTAATTTTTCGGTCTATTCTGAATTGAAGTCTAACTGTTTAAGGTAACTTTGATTATGGCAATGCCAATGGTACAGAAATCGCTGAACGAAACTTTAAGAGGATCGATACTTACGAGGTGTTTTCAAAAAATAAGGTGAATTTTTATTGCTCTCAAAAAAATCTTTATTTATTCATCAATTTCTGTTTTATCTCCTTCTAAGTAGTCCCCCTCATATATAATATACTTGTGCCAACGGTTTTCCCAATCCTCGAAGCAGTTCTGATATGCACTTTTTGGTATGTCCTTGAGCTCTATCAGCGATTCGGTTTTTATCCCCTCAATCGTCGCAAAACCCGTCCTTTCATGGGTTTCCTCAATCTTGGGAACAGAGAAAAGTTGCAGGTGGCCAAATCTGGCGAATACGGCGGCTGAGGCATGATAACTGTGTTGTTTTTGGCCAAATAATCTCTCACAAGCAAATATAAGTGAGCTTATGCATTATCATAATGCAAAACTTTAATTTTTTCCACAATTCCGGGCGTTTTTTTCATATTGCTTCATGCAAACGACGCACAACTTCAAGGTAATACCCCTATTTACCGTACGACCTTATGGTAAGAACTCTTGATGCACTACGCCATTGTAATCGAAGAAAACAGTGAGCAAAACCTTGACATTTGATCGAACTTGGCGTGCTTTTTTTGGTCTTGACTCTCCTGGACTCTTCCATTGGGACGATTGGCTTTGGTTTCGATGTCATAACCATATACCCATGATTCGTCACCAGTTATGACTCTTTTGAGCAAATTTGGATCATCGTTGATGTCATTGAACAATTCCTGAGCGATGCCCATGCCACGTTGTTTTTGCTGTCACACGCTTCATGCCCAAAATTTCCGAAAATATCACATGGTATGAGCCAACCGGTATGCCGATATTCTCGGCAACTTCCCTAATTGTGATTCGACGATTCTCCATAACAATTTTCTTCACTTTCTCAACATTTTTATCGGTTGTTGATGTGCTGGGGCGTCCAGAGCAAGTGTCGTCATTCACATCTTCTCAACCTCCTGTTAAAAGCTTGTACCACTTGTAAACATTTTTTTGACTCAGAGTACTCTCACCGTATGTCACGGTCAGCATTTCAAGAGTTTTTGAGCACTTAATTCCATTTTGTACACAAAATTCGATGCAACTTTTTTAATCCACTTTTTTCGATCGCAGAAAATCGCCGAACACGCAGAACACTTGTCTTATTTATGCCTATGGCAAAGAAACTAAACATGCTATATGGATAAAACCGTCAAAATATCTTCGAGACGAGTGTTCCAACATAAAAAAATAATAATAATCGAAAGGCGAATGTACGTAGCCCGCGAAATTTGAAAATTCACTTTATTTTTTGAACACACCTCATATTGACTGATATGGCATTTTAAACCACTGCAGCGACAAAACTCACGCCCATGTAACAAATTGCTGTGAGTATGTGCACTGGCAAACAAAATCTGAAACTTTACGGTCAATATGATGTCTGTTGGCGCCCAAACAAATAAATTACAACCCTACCACGTTATCTTCCCTGGTCACTTTTTAGTATTTTTTTCTTTGAGAATACTTTGCAGACTCCCTTTCCTATTAAAACTATTTTCAAAGTTTGTCCCTTAAAATAAAGCATAGACAATAATCGATAACAAAATAACATTATGTGCGCAATTAAGTTCCCGCTGTTTGCCAATAGATGGCGCCAGCTGTAAGGGCTAGTCGATTCTGCCACAACCTGAACGTCATGAGCCAAGCTTAGGCATATGGTAAACATACCGACTCGACACAATAGTGATTTTCTTTTGACGTCATATTCTTTTGGTTGTGTGAATTTGTATGATTTTGTGAAAGTAACCGTCATATATGGGAAATATTGATTTTCTTCTTTCAATCGAAGAAAACGGCGGCTGAATCCCATAGAGAGCTTCAAACCGTTTACGGAGATGCTGCTTTAATTGAAACAATGTGTGGTTCCATCGCTTTTAAAACAGTGATTTTTCGCGTGAAGGAAGACGAAAAACTGTCGAAGACACTGAATTGACGGCATTACTTAATGTGGATTCGTGTCAAACGCAGGTAGAGCTTGCTTCAGTATTAGGAGTTACCCGCCAAGCATGTCCAAGCGATTGCATGCGTATTGTAACGGGTGATGAAAAATGGAATAATTACAGCAATCCAAAGAAAAGGAAGTCATGGGGACTGCCCAATCATGCTTCTACGTCGTCGTATAGGCCGAATATTCACGCTGCGAAAGTTATGCTCTGTATTTGGTGGGACCAGGTTGGTGTTATTTATTACGACTTCAGTTAAGCGATAGAGCCGAGCTCTGTGGAGAAACGCCCACAATACGCGGAGAGGCACGAACAAGTGATTTTTCAGCATGACAGCGCTCGGCCTCAAGTGGCCAAGCCAGTTAAAACCTATCTGGAAACGCTGAAATGGGAAATCTTACTCCATGCGCCATATTTTCCAGATATTGTGCTGTCCGATTTTCACTTGTTTCGTTCGATGGCACACGGTCGGCTGACCAGCAGTTCCACTCATATGACGACATCAAGGAATGACCAGATTCGTGGACAGCCTCAAAAGATAAACAGTTTTACCATGACGGAATACGAGCTTTGTCAGAAAGGTGGGAAAGTATGGCCAATACTTTCAATGGAACATTTGTAAACATGTTTTCATAATAAGGTTGCATTTTTATAAAAAAAAAACAGCGAGGACTTAGTTGCGCACCTAATAGAAAATGTTTGCAACAACCTTTCCACTCAGTAACTTGCCCGAGTAAGGCGCGCTTTTTGAAACACAATCCATATGAACTGTGTCTCTTCAAACATTGGACTAGCGCTTACTCATTTAATTGACACCAGTAATCGTTTGCGAAGCTGTTTACCCAAATTATTCATTACCGCAACAGTCTGTGCAATCTCTTTCCTGGGGGCAATTCGCGATTAATTTTCATTAATTATTATTGCATACAAAATCTTTACGATTATCTCTTAACTTGTGTTATAAAATGTCATACAACGGCGTGACGTTATTTTTCTTTTTATACATATCGCATAAACAAAAGCCACGTAAACATTTCCTCGAGAATAATGAATAGATTTGTTCAAAGTCCATTTCAGATATCAACACCAACTGTGGATGATTAAGAAGTATACTAGACAGCAGACACAATTATTTGTGATTAATGCGGTGCTAGACAGAGCCATATCATGCATGATGTAGAAAAAGAAACAAAAACGATGATTTTTCCAAGACTTCGGTGATAAGATATATTTTTTGGTTGGAGGTTTGGACCAATAAGCTATCTCTAAATAGATGTTTTGATAACAGCTTTAGGCGTGAAAAAGCAAGCATTCCTCATAAACACAGTTTGTAGGTTCAAATTATAATACATCAAAGAAATTGGGTGATATTTTTAAGGTGGCCAAATTTCACAAAAAAGAACGAGCGATTCAAAATAACTTTATTTTCCGTAAAAAAAAAAATGCTACGTTTAAACTAATCCAAAGAATGCTCATCTCATGTCAAAAGTGTTCAGGCAAAATAGTGAACATACTGTGTTTTAAAATTCTTAAGATTTGACCCAAATCTTAGATTACCGTGAATAATTTTGAAAATGTTGTTGTTGCTGATCTAACCACCTCTTTTGGACGTCCACTACATTCAGCACCATCGCTATCAGTGCGACTCTGATTAAAAGCAGCAATGTTAGAGAAATGGTTGTTTTGGAGAAAGAAGCCATTCAAGCCATTGCTGAGCGGTATTTTCCTCATCATAAAACACTACTTAATCAACGCGAAAAGCAATAGCAGCGTTGCTTAAAGCAGTGTAACTCAAATATAAATGACCAAGATAGCACGAAATTTCGGCAGGCGTCATTTGAAAGCTGCTGGTGGCAAACAACAAAATGAATAATGTAAGCCAATGTTATTATACATATATGGCTATTGTTCATAAAATTGTGTTATTATTATTATATGTATATTGTGAATAAGAACATTTCTCACGGGGAACGTTTCAATGCACTCAGAAAACGTCAAGGTTCAACCGCGCACTTCATGACATCTGTCACGTGACATCCTTTTCGACTGTCGCTGATAAACAATATTACAAAGTTAAACTTTATAATAACTCCAACAACATCTTCCACTAAAATGCAACTCCAATATGACAATGAGAGCCCATCAGAACTTATTACCAATAAAATTCGATAGCTGAGTTGTCAAAATTCAAAAATAGTCTATAGAAATAATTGAATTTTGAGAACGTATCTGCCGAAATTTGTCAACAAAAAAGGGGATTAACCCAAGAAAACGAATCAGCTCTGGGAATCTTCTGGAGAAAAATCCATATGTTGTATGAGCTATGTATATCTTAGCATCAACATTATCAAGTACATCAAATTATAGCTACTGCGCGGTAAAACCAAGTACTTAAGAATAATCTGAAGACATAAAATGTGAAAATATTCTTTTTTGTGTTTTTCACTATTTGATATCTCAACTAACACCCATTTTGGATTTTCCGGTTGGGTATTTTCTAGGTCGCTACCAAAAGAATATGACACATCAATTAATGGATTAATCATACATTTGGATTAATTATTCTTACGATTAATCTATTAACCATAACCTGATTATTCAAAACTCACGATTAATTGATTAATCGACCAACTGATTAACCAATGTTTCAACATAAGTTTTTTGTCCTTTAAAACAGACTTTGTTTGTATATTTGTTTCATATTATCATCTCGCACAAACTATTTTAATTTTGAATAAATTATTTCAACTTGATTACTCAAAACATAAATTAACTAATTAATTATAGATCTGAATGATCAGAATTTTTGAATAATCGATTAACTGATTAATTATGATATCGATTAATCTTGAAGTGTGATTGACCGATTAATCGCACCTCCCTAATTTCAGTTAAAAAAAACAAAAAACATTACTTTGAAAAACAGGCATTTTTAAAGAGCTGTGATATTTCTAAAAACCTGTTATCGTGAATTCTAAAAATAAATTATTTGAGAAGAAAAGAAATTGCATACAACTACATATTCCGTTTGTTTTGTTACAAACCGAATAAATGTAGGTTTATTGTTTCGTTTCAAGTAAAATCAAAATTTACTATGTCCAAATCATAACAAAACTAAACTTTCATGAACATCCCTAGTTTGTATTAAATGTATCCTTCTTTTAAGTATTCAGTACTTCATTGTTCAATATCATCATAATTTTACCTATAGGAATAAAACATATTTTTGAAAATAACCTCAAGCTGTTGGATCTAGTGATAGCGAATCTACAAAATCTAAATACAGTCGGCATTCAGTTTAAAAACAAACAAACGGCCTCGAGAGTCAACAGCCATTTTTCGTCACTTTATTGCAGTCGGCATCAAAGCGAACCAAACTATTTTGCTGGTGCTGCTGATTCGTTTCATTTGTTTCTGAATTATTTCGGATTTAAAACAATAGTCGAAATACTTTGTTGTAAATTTACTACGCAATCGTTAAGCATTGATTGGTTATTGTCCACTGTTGTTAATTTTTATCCATTTAGTCAAACCTTAAGTTTAAAACTCGCGAAACATACTATGCAAGTTCCGAATATGCCTGCTATACCCTGTGAAACTGCCTGTTTTATAACTGGATGATGACCAGCGAAAATTCCCGAAATATCATTTGAATTTCAAAAGATGAATGACCGGTTCATTTTTTAATTCAGTTCTTTGTGTTACTTTCTGAATATAACTGTATTTTCTGTTATAACCAACCCATATTCTTTGCATCTGCATATCACTGCTAATGTCACTTTCAATTTGTTGTCATATCAACAAGTCTCTATCATTTCCTTACACAGAATATGAAAAAAACCACAATCGCTTTCAACCCCTAAACGAGTGTGTCCTATGATTGATATGGCAACACAGAAACCTATGACAACAACAAAACTACTGTTTCTCATAACAATCGTAATACCAAAAATAAAAAATAAAAAGATAGAACAAATAATGGTATCCTTTACCCATTTTTGAAAAAGGAAAACGCAGTTTACGGACAACCCTACGGGAAAAGTTAGGATAATTGTAGCAAACATTACCTTATTCGCCTCTCACACACGACGAGCAGATCTTTAGAAGTTATCACTGAAATCGATTTCACAAATTTTTGGCATTGGTTTCTTTGTTATTTCTATATTGGTATTCACACTGCAAAATGTCAAAACACATGTACTCGTATAATTAACAAGTAGATTTTAGTGCGACTTTCAGCAAAGAGATATTTTTTTACTTTTACACTTTGTTTTTATTTCACACAACACACAAATTAATAACTCTGTACAGCGCAGCAACATCACTTTTTATGGAATTCTCACAAAACAAACAAACACACACTCGGGTCTAATATTTTATGCTATTGTTTTTGACGTTTTGTTTCCCGTTTAAATTCGCATTTGTTAAAAAAGTGATTTAAGTGGCGTTGTTCTTACTGTTGCCGTTGCTGCAGGGAGCTAAAACGGAAAATACGTTTGAAAACATTCACAATATGCGATAAAACATATGGCAAAGGGGTAGTAGCTGCTAATCACAATAGTTGATATCGAACAACCAGATTGTAAAAAAGGCGGCAGTTCTTTTTATTTTTAACAAAGTATAACAAATCTTTGTTTTTATTCTCTTCTCAGAAATAAATTTGAAAAAACTGGTTAAATTTAAATCACGTTTAATGATGTCACCTATGGACGACAAACGACTGGATGCTTATGTACCCTTGACGAAATTACGCAAAGCATCCGTTTACAAATTGAAAGTGGTACCCCAAGACTTGGAAGCGGAATACAGTGTTTTCATAAGGGGCGAACGCAAAGCTGATACATTCTTGGGTAAGTAATATTAAATACGTTAGATGTTTGCACTTTGAAATTTTCTTTACAACTGATTTTTATGAATCTGACATAAAATAAAATGAGATAAGCTACTGTATGTCTGGCTACTACTCATCGCTGTCGTTGCTCTCACTGAGTTCATCGGTATCGACGTGATGATAACTTTGTTCACCCTTGGAGTCGAATCATTATGGTTCATAGAAAAGCAAAATATTGATAATTAGGTTTATTTCCAAACAAAAAACATGTGTGCTTCTTTATAGATTTCGTCTTGTTATGACGGATTAGGCAAGGGTATGATAACGTCGAAGGAATGTAGGTAATCAGAGTAGTGCTATATAAATTCATTTACTCGAAGTTACTATCTACACGGGTCAACCATGTTCTTACTAAGAGATTTATAAGTTGACAACAGACAATCAGATTTTCCCACATTTAAAATATAAAAATATATATATATATATATATATATATATGTACATAATTATATAGGAAAAATAGAAATATATTAAAACACAACTGTGTTTATTTTTTGCAAATTTTTAAGAGAACTTTAAATGCCGTTAGAAAAATATTGTTAAGTACTAAAGCTTTGCCCATAGAAATGGTTGAATTGCCTCTAAAATATAGGGTTATCCATCTAGTAGTATCAAAACCTGTGTCCTGTCATCTGAAGTGTTATTTATTTAGTAAAAGGTTTGCCATTTACGAATATGGACCGTTTAACAACCAAAGAACGCGTATAAAAAAGGTAAAACAGTACAAAAGTGGTGATTCGAACGTAGACATTCAATCCCACAAAATTCTCTTCAACGATGAAGCTCCTTTCTCACTCGCTGGTTACAGCAACAAGCAAAATTGGAGCTTGAAGAACCCAGAAATGATTGTGGAAAAGCCATTGCATCCAGAAAAAGTGACTGTTTTTGCGCATTATGGTCTGGAGGTGTCATTGGGACGTATTTTTTCGAAAACTACCTCAAGACTATAAATGGCAAAGTCCTAACATTTCATCGAAATCATTGCTTTGTGTGTGTTTTATGTAACTTTACTTTTGAAACCGAAAAATTGATAACCCTGTATAAGTTATGAGCAATTTGTCGGAAACGCAATAAGTCACTTATGGTACTATTTGAAAAAAGAGATTGACGTCGTAGTCATATTTCAAATGTTTAATTAATGTTTACTCATTCCGAACATTAAAATGCAACAAATAAAATTCTACAACCCTGCATTTTCGTAACATGGATTTTTGGGGTTCTGAGATCTGGAAAAATATCGTCAGCAAAGAAAGTCGGCAGTAATTTCGTGACCATTCGCAGCTACAATTGCCTAAACAAAATTCTTTTAAGAGTTCGTAGTGCAAAATATCTTCTAGACGTTTTGTGTTTTGAAAAGCTGATTAAGAGGACGGTAACCATTTGTATCTTTAGAAATATGAAAACAAGGAGTTAAATTACAAATTTCTTCTTTTTTTGTTGTTCGGTTAAACCCACTGTGCGACGTTAAACCAATACAACTTGCAGTATTTTCCTGTATTAACACACTGTGAAGCAGAATCTCAAAAACGGTGATCCCTTTAAATAAGAATCAATGGTGGAAAACAAACTCTTGTTGGGGGCAGCAATTTTTTTTAACTGAAACAATTTATTATTATGCATGGCTTTACCTGAGTCCAAATCATTTTACGTTGGACGAAATCGCCCCAAATTTGGATACACACTTTATTAAAGTTTGCTTGAATTGCGCAAATGTTCAGTATTTGTCAAATATTTAAAACAAACTTTAAGAGCACAAGAGAAGTAAAATACACAACTTTTACACAGTGCTGGAGAAAAAGAAATCCCCACATTTTTGGATTTTGCCCCATTACGCGTCGTGTGCGTTTTGAGTATACGCATTATTAGTTCTTTAACAATAATATAAATATACATATAACAGTTTTCTGCAAGTCCTTTGCAGTTCAATTTGTGTTAAGGAGCACAAAAAAATAAGTATTACGCTCTCACATTTTTGGAGAGTCACAAGCTATATAATTTGGCTTTGTAAGTAAGATACATATTAACAACGACTTGTTCAGTAGCCCACATATCACAAATCTAAATTTAAGAAACAGGCCCCTTTTCACACCGCCAAATTTCTGAAAATCTACAACAGAAGTAATCAATCCGATCTATTTTTTGACATCCGGAATACACAATATGCAATAATGGTCCAGGAAATAAGAAAATATTATTATGACCAAATTACCTAAAATTTGTTGGCAATTCTACTACGTCATGCAAACAATATGATATTATTGCTTAGTGTAGATCATTAATAATTATTATTATGTAAACGAAATTAAAATTGTTATCGAAACGAATAACCTCATTTAGGCGAATACTGTCATTATCAGCCCGTCGCCACAACAAATCCATATCTGAGTTCATACCTGGGTAGCTTTACATTTGTCAAGGACAACCGCTAACCGCCTACTCTGTAAATAGTCCGGACATTCCACTGGTGTATCCTTAAATCATGATCATTAAAATGTTTGCGTCGTCAAAGTTTGGAGTTTTCTTTTCTTTTGGCTAATGTTGAGTTTCAGCGACAGATGTTATCTACTCACCTAAACCGCATCGATGTTGGCATACCCTTTAATATACTCAAGCTAATCGCCTTCCCATTTTGGCCCCAAACGGATGTTCTACTTATCTGAAATTCTGCGGAGCGTTTTAGTAATTCTCAAGTAAATAATACTTTGAAAGCTCAAATTAAAATTTCCCCTGTCCTCGATATTCTCGCTTTTCATAGCTAACTCAGTAATATTCGGATATCTTGTATTGGCGACTTCGCAACCCTTTCCCCCTTTGTTTGCTCTTCCGGACTCACTAAATCGATACTTCAGCAGTGTTAATACTTTATGAGATTTGGAAAGGTTTTTATGTCCTATATTCCTCTATAAGCTATTAGCATATGTAGCAAGTCTTATATTTATATCTCTAATAACGATATATATCAGAATAACGATGACATACACGTGTCCCGAACCAGCTTTAAGTGGCTACAGTGACGAGAGGTGAAAACTTATAATGATATCTCATTATTACTTCAATTTCAGTTTCGTTTTAAAATTTGGGATTTATATTTTATTTCTTCAACATGGTGCTTATAATTGAACTTCGCAATGCACATGTGGCTTTTTTTACAATTGCTTGATTTAGAAGTTTTTTATTTAGAGTTTCCAAATAGGGTGGACCGATGTTGAAATAGAATAGAACAATCTGTGTGTGAGATATTAACAAAATTCTTTTTTTTTTATTTGAAAGGCCCATGTATGCCATTATGTATGGCATGGATCCGAGAGATCAAATTTCCAATGACTCTGCCGCATGGATCCGGCTGCATTTAAGCGATATCTTCTTATTGGCATAGACCTCAGACTAAGAAAATCCTAGCGAACCCTGAAAAGTCTAGCGAGTTCAAAATGCACGATCTTGGAAGTCAATTCCGGTCACCTCTGCGACAGATAACCATACCCTCAGATCGTTCATGTCTATTGTGGCGTTTGCTGTGTGGCACGTAACGTTATCGTGTTCGAAAAAACGCAAACCAATCTTTCCGTCGGCCCAAAGTCCGCAACAAAAAGTAACCTTTTGTAGATGCGTGAACCTCATACGGGTTGGTGTCGTCCCATAAATGGCAATATTGTTTGCTAACATAGCCACCGCAGCTGCCGCGAAATCGACCCAACGCGGGCGGCTTTTGCACTAATGACGGCAAGGCACATTTTGATAATAAAGTTTCATAATTTACACGTACTGCCTGATCGTGTAACTTGGCATAACGATTTCGTATCAGTGACTGAATGAGAAACAACTGTTTGTTTGGATATTATTAAATATTTAATCATTATTTAAAATAAAAATATGTTTTATTTATATTTTATTATAAGTACATGTTTAGCTCAAAGAGTAGTCGCCTTTAACAAAATGATAAGAAAATTGATAATTAAAAAAAAAAGATTTCAATCCGGCCATTTAATATAAACAAATGTAGGAATAAAATAAAAAATATTGGAATGAGAGCATTATAGCATTGAATTTGAAATAAAGCTAAGCTTAAACCAAGCTGTATCGCTAAAGAGTAATATGCCAATTACTAAACTACCAACAGAGGTGCGGATTCGTTTCCCCGATGAACAACATTTTTTTCCAGCTCATATTTTATTTTTCATATTTTCATATTTCATATTTCATATTTTCATATTTTATTTTTCGAAGTCATACACACATAAATAAACCACCACTCAATAAATCAGAATAATCAATGGGGCTGAAAGCCTCACTCGAAAAAAATAGTTACCTTCGGGCTTATTGGTCTACGCAAAAGCAATTACAGTTTTTGATGCCAAATTTAATGCGCTAATTTTTACTTTCACCGAAATTTTTAATTTCCTTCCCTTCTAAAAACATCAGAGATCTGATTCAGAGATGTAATTAACACTGCTTTAAAAACATAACTTAGACTTGAAAAATACTTATGTTTGACGCAAACTTCCGTTAAATTATTATTAAGGAGCTTTTTACCAGTAGAATAACTTGATATGTGCGAATATTTGCGTAGTTTCAATCTTGATTTCGTGATACTGGTTGCGAAAAGAAAGCAATCACTTTCAGATTTCAGTTTTTCACAGCTTCTATTGAACCAGGTACTAACTAGGCTTTTGCGTTTGGGTGGGGCACGATTGCAATATACAATAAGTAGTTTTTTATTTAAGGCCTCATCCATAACAAAATTTTTGTCAAAACATATAATAAGATGACACATAATAATCATGGCATCTAAAAATTCAACTCAATTTCGCCCGGGGGATTTATTTTTACAGGCCTGGGAAATATTCATTGAAGATTTAGAGCATCCTTTCGGATTTTACAAAATGTTCGCATATAACATTGAGGAAAAATACAATGGAGCCTCCCTCAAACAAAAAAAAATTGACAAAACTATTATTATATAATTCGACATATTTTATGCATTCTGGCCCCAACAGGATAAAAATACATACATTATTCTCCTTTGGAGGATTTGCAAAGTCGGGCTTAACGGGGTTTTCTATCCTCTGCCGAAAGTTACACTTTTGTGTTCTATTCTGGAAAATGTGTTCTGTTTCGAAAATGTCGAGCCTGAGTTTGCAAAAGTATTTGTTGCCCTCTAACAAATCACGGGATAAAAATCTGATCCATAAACGGGAAGTTATTTTCTTGCAAATATTTCATTACAAATTACAAACGTAATATCACTATTGTGAAGAATACAATAGCCGACAAACATGAGTTTAAAAAAGTTCTTGCGTCAGTTTTTTTTTGTTTGAAAAGTACCAACAACAATTTTTGACAGAACACAAAGTTGTACGTTTAAGAGTAAACATCCGGTATAATAGGAAAAATTCTGACGAGACTTAAGGCTTGTAAGGGCGTCAAATTCAAATTTGGCGACTCGTTTGCATGAAGGCTATATGAAAATATGGACGAACATGTATGTTTTCTGTATCAACGACAACATATTCGCAAAATATAATTGAATTCCGATGAAAATTGTGTCATTTGTATTGGAGATATATCAAAAAATGGACCGATTTAGTTCAATTTCAATGAGGTAGTTGAGCGATTACAAAAAATGGACCAAAACATTTACTAATATCGCCAATTTTCATCCTTAGGGTACTTAGGACTTTTAATTAAAGTAGTTTATAATTGCGACCTATATGGAATGCATAGACAGACAGACCAGTGGGCATCGCTAAATTGGTCTATCGTATATTTGTGCGTGATATTTTGACTTGATGCTGCCGTGGTATGTTGTAGTTACACGGTTTTCAAAGGTTGTGCTCGTCATTCTAATAGATAATATTAAAAGATATGACAACTCCTATTACTTTCAAAAAAAATTATTATTAATTCTATTCACAAGCCATTTGCGGTCAAAACAAATTTTTCTGTCAAACATGCATGTCCTTGTCTAAAATGTCATCAATAAGTTGATTAGTGTATTTGGCAATATTTTCATAAATGATAAATGCTACAAATCTGTGATACTGCAAATTCACTACTCATTGCAGTTTCATTTTGCAATCACAACTAACATTTCGGTTTATAAGTGTATTTGACGCTTTTATCGCTAACATAAGTACTACCTTCCCTCTTAAATTTGATTCATAACCGGAAAAACGAAAAAAAATTACGAACTCTTGCATTTTGGTTAGCGTATTAGCAAAGATGTCAAACATATTATAGCCACCAAATTCTTTGAAAATTGTTAACCAAATTACTAAAGCATAAGCCGGGTAAGGACAAAACTCAGAAAATATGAAAAATTTGTTATGTCACTTTATATTTTCTGAAAAGATGCCGTGATTCTAAAAGTAAATCTTCTTAAGTCTATAGGAAAAATGGTGGTGATCTGATACAAATCCGAGTTGAGTTTTGTTATACCATTCCTAGGTATTTTAATTAATTCGTACTTCCGTCGATGACTCTAAATTAACTGGTGCAGTTGTCTAAAAATCTCACATTCTTCAGTCCACAGCGAAACAGGACAATAACTTTGCTTTAATTCCGTAAAATAATTGAGAGTTACATTGAAGTTGGCACTACTCGTAAATTATTTATTCCATTTAAAGAAAACCACTACATATATTCTATATTCACACAACCAAAAAATTAAGTTACATGAAAATAATATAATTAATTGTTTGTTATCACAACTTATATTTACAGATGATATGATTAAACACTTCGAAACCTATTTTTACGAAGGCCAAACATCATATCCCGCACGTTTCCGCAACAGCCGATTGCAAAGTATAACCTCCGCCTTGGCCATAGCCACCATGCCCACTCACAGCCAACTGCGTTTTCCCACGGACGACAAGGAAATGTCTAGAAAGCAACCAAAAGATGAAGTAGAAACGTTTTCCACTCATGTCATTCATAAAAATCCAGAAAATGAGGAATTGATACCACCATTGAATGATACATCATCAACGTCGACAGCTGTCGCAGATACGAGTACGATGTTGAAACAAAGGAGTATCAATGTTTTGCAGCGTTCGAATACGAAGATCGAAATGGGTGTACATTCGCAAGTTTTGATAGCACCAGGAATGATAGGACAGCTGTATTTCGACGTCACCAATACGGGTTGCAACAATGTGTATTACACTATCCAGGTGGTGGATGAAATGCGCTATTTGATGAAGTTAGCACCACAAAGGTAGGATTTCAATAGAATTGCGGATTTTATTGATTAGCACAATAACATGCTGGTTCAATATGTGTCTCAATGATATGGAAATAAGATCTGTTGGAGACGAAGCTAACTTAGTACATTTACAAAAGGGGGTGTTGAAATTTCAGCCTTAAAAAATGGATGCAGAAAGAATTACAAATGGCATTATATTTTTATTTAATATTTATTTTTTTATATTTAATCTTCCACCTGTAATGTAGCGCCAAACTTTCACTATTTTATAGGAGAAACCAAGTGAATGTTATTTGAAACTTGTGTTGCTACAAAAGAGTTTTTAATAACCGTTCTTTTATTATACGAAAGACTTGTTTTATTTGAAGGATTGGAACTTTTTGCAATTCCTTTTAAGTAAATTTGTAGGAACAATTTTCGAAAAAGGAAAATGTATCACAATTTATGAATATCGCAAACAACATCCAAATTTTTGGCAAATAGAACCTGAGAAAAAAAGCCACCAACCATTTTGCTATAACAAAAATAAAATAATTTCTAAGAATAGTGAAAATTATACAGTCTGAATATTTTCAAATATTTTCTATTTTCTATTAAAAATGCAGCAATTTCGCCAATTTAGATGTTTCTTTTACTCAAAAACTTTGCAAATATCGTAAAAACATTTCATTTCCCTCGGATTATAGATAGCATTGAGTCTGTTCGGGAATGCTTCACACGCTGCACGAATTTGGGTTGATGGTATTTTTTCGATTCTTAGCGAAGACCGGCTCATATTTTGTAGTTGATATTTTGACCTCCAGAATAGACCGCGTGGGAAAATCTATTAGTTTTAAGTCCGGGGAATTTGGTGGCCATTGTTGTGAAGAAATGAAGTTGACAACTTGTGCTGCTGAAACGTCTAACGGTTTGTATGGTGCAGGCGCTTGCTTTCGCAGAGCAATTCGTTGGTCTAAACTGTCTTTAAATTTGCACTCTGACCGTACATAACCGTTTTTTTTCGCTTACATATTGCTGGCCCATAAACATTTTTCCATCAGAAAAGACTTCGTTTTCAAGCTCGCCACTAATATATACGAGCTTTAAGAACTTTGCCCTTGCTAGGAATACTGCATTTTGTGCTAGGCGTACTGCATTTTCTGTGTTTTGTAGGACTTCAATCATAGTCCATTTTTTAATATGCACCCCATGCTACGAGCTGACATATTTAATTTTTCCGTCAATTGAACTGCGACTTGTCGTGGATTACGACATCGAATTCTGGTCTTCACATTTTTAACCATTTTTAGTGATGCTACTACTTTTGGATGTACACATCCATGCCCTTCTTTGATGGTACCAGTGTCATTGTAACGAGTAATCTTCCGATACACAAACATCTTGTTCACACGTAAATATTGTAATTCATTAACGATAGCTGGTTGTGGCTCATTTTATGAAGTGAGTTCGTCAGCAATCAAATTGTTTAATTTTTATGTTATTTTGGAAACACATACTAGCTAAACACATGACCTTAACCAAAACGCACTTTTCCAAGATATAATAAATATGATGGATACAGAGCTAACAGCCTTTACATATAAACCATCTGACACAAATTCAGATGCAACTTAGAAAATGAACATTGAAATAATATTATTTTAAATTTTAAAATCTTGTTTTTGGTATTTATCACACAAATATTTCAATTTTAATTCGTTTTTGGGCTCTTTCCAAAAATTTAATTATTTCTTTTCATTTTGTAAAATGCCAAATTGGTATAAAATAATAGTAAAAACACACAATATTGTATTATTTATTTATGATTTCGTGATATTTAAGCTATTAAGCAGCACAAAAATTTCACTATAGAAACATCATATAGCTTCCACAAAATGTATGTTATCTTGGTAACCAAACCGGTTACAAATAGGTTAAATTATCTAAAATGTATTTATGTTCGATTTACGATCGTTACCAAAAGTGCGTGAAATCATGGTCGGGAATGTGCTGTCATCTAAAATTAACTCCAAAATTATAGCTCAAAAGAACTTAATGGAATGAACTGATTTGTGCACTCATACTTTCTCATTTTTAATTAATTAATTTCACACCACAATACTTTTTTTATATTTTAGTCTATTTCTGCAATCCGGTCAAATGGCCACAGTTACAGTGACTGTATTGGTGCCACAAAACACCCAGACGGGCACCATGGATCACATAACATTCTCTACAACGGGCGGAGGTAGCACCACCTCACTTTCACTTAATCTTAAAGTCATAACATCCCAAGATGCACAGGTAAATTTTCCAAACTCTTTCCCCGAATAAATAATGAATTATTTTTTCAATTCTCTCACAGGACAACACCTCACCATCGGTTTCTTGGAACTTTGGTAGTCGCTGCGAATCGATCGCTGCGGACTCTGCGTCATGTTCAGAACGTTTCTGGAGTTTATTTATAAAGGCGCAAGATGGTGAAACTGGCATTATGCGTATACAGTCAACACCAAATGCGGGTTTAATATATACCGGCGCCTACACGGTTGGCTCCACCGAACCCCTGAAGGCCTCGTATATCGCTACCTGTTGCGAGCCTAAAGTCAGTATTGTCGCCTACGATGTAGGCGGAAATCAAAGGTCTTATAATATAGATGTCCGGGATTTGGTGTTGAATGAAGCCTCAATAGCTGCCATCGCATTGGGTACCATTTTATTGATTTTAATAATTATTTTAATAATTGCGTCCATAGTTTGGTGTTGTCGCCGACGTAAAGTTGTATTGGATTTGCCTACATACCGATCACATTCCACCAGAAGTATGGAGTAGAATAAATACAGTAAATTTAGTTTTTTTTTTTTTTACTTTAAATAAGCATGCAACTGTTTTCTTATATAACCGCCAAATGTTTAATTAAAAAATAATAATATAACTTAAAAGTAATAAATAGTGCCAAAAATCTGATAATAAATGCGAAGCAATTTCTTTTCCGTTAACTCAACAAATTGAATCCACAATAATTAAACATTCTAGATCAAATGTATCTAGAATTGTTAAGCAAAGCAGCTTCCAAAGTAGCTCCCATTGAGTGCAATTAAATTAGATATAATAATTATTCTATTAACTACTTTTCCACTAACAAAGTTATTCATGGAATATGTTCCTCATTCCACCTACATCGACGTGGTCAAGCCCTCCAAAATACAGCGATTGCGTTGGCAGAAGGCGGCGCAATACAATTATTACATACTACACTCTATGAGGAATAGGTAATATATTTTTAAGGCAAATATATCGATATATCGCACTATTCCATTTTTCCATATACTCGTAAGCTAAGGTAAGTTTAGTCCATTTGAATCGGAGATAGCAGCGACTAATTCGTGATATGTCATTCAAGTATTTTCTTCTTCATATATAGATAAACAAACATAAATACATGTTCAATATGTAATGGTAGAATGGTGGACCAAAAAAAGAAAAATTACATTTTGTTTAAGATCATTAGGACAACATTTAAATCCTCATATTGAATATCTGAAGTGAGTACTGTGCATGGCGATATCTTCCGAGATTTTAGCCAAAAACTCATCAACTACGATGATTTTGTTCCAGCAAAGAACATTCTTCTGAAATAATATAATGTACAACAATGTTCTAACCTGTTAGGAGTAAGCTCAAAATTGATTTCAAATTGCCTCGCAAACTTCGCAAGATTATCAAATCTTCGAAATTAACTTATCAAAATATAAACATTCCGTTGTTAGCTTTTAAATCCTTCTCTTCGACAATAGCGGAAAAAATCGAACTTGAGTTGGGAAAGGTTTTTGGAAAAAAATACAGAAAATTAAAACTTAGGAAACCCATTTATAGTGGAGTTTTCACTTATTCCAGTCCCTACTTATTTTAAATTATTTTTAAAATAAATATTTCACTTAAGTGGGTTTACACTTCTACGGGAAGTCAAAAAAGAAATGTAGTGCATCTCCGATTAAAGAGAGCGCAAAGCTCTATTCAAATTTTTATAATATAAATAGGAAATCTGTTAGAAAACATTAGCAATTTTTAATTTTTCGTTTATATGAATATATCAATCATTAAAACTTGAGCGAGAGAGTTTCCATTCTCAGATCCGACTTTTGTATACTTTTAACATATGCCAAATTTATTTGATTTTAGGACAAACTGAATGAAACGTACTAACCAAAACTGGACCAGAAACTAAGTTACTGCAGTCCCCAAGTTAGGGGCAAAGGAAACAAAAACCTAAACTTCCGAAAATCGATCGGTTTGTATCAGCTAATCAACTTGAAACGTCAAAAAACACACTTGGTCGAAAGATGCTTAGTACTTTAAGCGTTTCCTACTGGGTATAACATTTTTACCACATCAAGTCATATACGACTATAAAGATGATTTCGGAAAGCTATATCAGCAAAAAGGAACAAAACGGAATTCTGATGAAATCCTATAAAATGGCGATAGTTTTGCGGCGATTCCAAGGAGTAACAAACAATGTGCGAATAATAATGAAGCAGCAGGACAACGAAAACAAGTACCAAGTAAATACGGACAGACATCTATATAGATGCCCGACAGAAGACGCCATTAAACATTTGCATAGGAAGCCAATCCACTTCTTGAATGAGTTCTTCAAGCGCCAAAACGAGTACGAATAAAAGTTAGAAAACAAACATATGAGGAAATGAAACGAAGAAAAAACTGAAACGTTTGAAGGAGACGACATTTTGTTTGCAGGTGCAATTCATCAATGCGCAAAGAAGGAGATCAACGAATAGAATGAAGTCGTAGAAACACAAATTATGACTTTGAGCTGAGAAGTAAATCCAAGGCCGCAGGCAATCTTTATGAAATTTGATACTAATATTAGGAACAGCTATCTAATGTCCATCTTTGTAAAATTGCCAGTTGTAGAAAAGGCTAAATTTGAGAAATTGAATTGAAAAATTGAATTGAATTGAAAATTAATCAAAATTTCACATTCTCAACAAGGTTGTTTTGCACCTAGATACGACAATGAAAATATATTTGTTCAAAATTATGAACCGTGTTGGTAAAAGATCAATCTTGGAATAGGATTCCAAAATCTTTGATAGTCTTGTTCAGTTAAAAAACCATTGCAATTTACAGAACAAGGGGCATAGCGAACCAGTCGCTGACGCTCCGAGAAGGACATTTCAGCATGTCGGAACCACTAATAAAGGAACTTGAGGAAATAATGCATTTAAATGCAATTGTTGAGAGGTATAAGCCTCTCAATCGTGCCTGGCAAAAAAGGAAAAGCGGATCCTTGAGATTACATCTAGAATATCGAAATTTTGACAAGATTGATGCGATATTGATTCTTAAGGATTTGATCGGCATCGATTCTTAGGACTATAATTTATTACCAACTCTGCGCCGACATATTTCACGCGGAGGTGATCAGCTTTTTTTCCTGACATCAAAGAGATCATTTTATAAATGGATATGTAAATATTACTTGATGATGGACAAAAACTACTCTATTAAATTTTCTTTAAAAAATTGAGTTTATAGTCCGTATTTTAATAAGAATTAATCCCAAAAGAAACTTGTCCCTTCTCAAGCTGAGATAGATGACAGTGAATAGATTGCATTGTCACTCTGTGCTTTGATAGTTGATAAATTGAAGCTTCAGTTGCTATTAGTCAGAAGATCACAAATTATTTGCTGAAAGAATGGCCAAAAAAGATGTCATGCGCTGGTTTTGTAATTTCATACAAAAAAAAAAAAAACAATTTTAAAAAAATATTAGGGTAATACCAAAAAGATTAGAAATGAAATATCCATTTAAAGATAGCAAAATCTCGCCACTGATTCATATTATTGGCCAAACATTAACAATGATATATGTATTCAACATGTTCGCATGTGAAATTTCCATAAATTATAGGAATTAGAATTCGAAGAAAAATTTGTTGAACCATGAAATTTTTTGGTATAAAGTAAGTACAGAAATTCATGAATTTGAAAAAAAAAATTCATCCTTCCTTATTTTTTGAAGCACACTGAGATTGAACTATTAAACAGAAAATAATTTACAACAGTTCAAATATTTAAGAATTCATTATTATAAATTTAAATATTTAAAAAAGTATAACTTCTTCGTTATCGAACGGCTAAAAACCGTGCGGTTAGTCCCATAAATACGGAAAATGTAACAGAAAAAACCAGCAAAAAATTAATCAAAAAAAGCATTAGCCCCCTAAATCATCGTACAGAATGGAAGTTTCGCAAAATAGAAAATAGAAACTCATGTCCACATTATTTGTCTGAAGAAGGAAATTTATCTGAATACATTTCAGAGAATAATTTGCTACTGATAGATGGCGGTAAAAATATTAGCTTCAGAGGAGAGAAGAAGAAAAGAGAGGGAGGGAATGGAAGTATCGACTCCAAAAAACCTTAGAATTAGAATGAAAATTTACTTCAATTACTTTTGTGACTGTATTTTTTATTTCTATATATACAGGTAGGTATATAATGTATGGTACAGCAAACAAAAACCCATTATTTTTCCAAAGACGGCTTCAACAATCTCTATATCGCGTGGCATAAATAAGATCGGATTACGCCAGATGGTATTAGAAAGATAAGAATTCGTACTTTAAAAATTATTTTGACCATTTCGTGATTGCCAGACTCAGAATTGTTTGAGCGCGATTTAAAGATGGACAGCATCAAATAGGAAATGTGCCATATTTTACCATATGAATAGTGTTTATGATCTTGATACTGTAATTTTGATATCAAAGACGCATCACGCTCTGGAAGGCTAATTGTCAAAAATATCAATGAGTAATCGATAGAGAATCGTCAAGTCCGACCGTCATGTAGGTACATTGGACAAAAAACCGTTTGTAGGACCTCATGGATGAAATTTCCATATACGAATCGCTGCTGATTCAAAACAAATCGACCCATTGCTAAAACGGATTATGACCGCTTATGAAAACTGGTCCAATATCGGTGAGCCAACGAAAACGGTGACCAAACCAGGATTGACGTCTAAGAAGATGTTTCGCGTTTAGTGGAATCGGCGGTCAAAGCCGCTCTTCTATGGTCAAACTCTTAATTCGGACCTGTACTGTTAACAATTGAACGATTTGAAGTTAGAAATAGTCAAGAAGCAGCCGGCTTTGGCCCATAATTACGACAACTCCAGGCTACTCACATCGGTAGTGACTTGTCCAAAGCCACGGTAGCTTAATTGGGAAGTTCTTATGCATCCACCTTATAGCGCCGACCTGCCACCAATTGATTATCACCTGTTCCTGTCTTTTATAAAAATCGACTGTCTCAATTTTTTGCCAATAGGGACGAGGCTTTCTATGGAAGAGGCATAATAGAATTGCCCACGAAACGACAACAAGTTATCGAGCAAAGCGATGCACATTCGGCCTAAATCGGATCATTCGAACTATGCAGAATAAAGCCTTTGTATCTCATTAGCAAATATAACGGATCTTTTTTTACAATGACTTACGTGTCTTATCTTTGGAACTATTGGACGATAATACGTAACGAAAAATCGTAATGGTAGTACACCGATTTGAAATTAATTCTATTTTGAAGTGGTTGTGCACCTAAGTTTGACTTTGGCCTACTTTTAACAACTTAAACTCATCAAGTTTAGGGAAATACAATTTTTGTAGCACAGTCTCACAACTTTATAATAAATAAACTTTAAAATAATATTTTAAAATGGGATGGTTATAGTTATAATAATATTGTAAATCGTCTGTACATTTTTTTATTATCCTTTTATTATATTCCAAAGTTTTTCCAGTAATTTTAAAATTGCGTTCTATAAAAAGTTCACACTTTCTTTCTAAATAGTTCCAATAAGCACACTTTCCCGTCCGTGAAACATATCCGAATGTGCATTTCAGATTATTGCTTAACGAGAATAATGTCCGTAATAACTATCTTTCAAGAAAATTTTCAATACGTAAGGTGTCTACAAAAAGTATATATGAAGGGTGTCGATGAAAATACCTTTCTACAATGTAAGCAAGCAAAAAATCGGCGGTTTCCATGTAATCGATTTTATTTAAAGCCGATTTCAGCCGATAAATCCGTGGCTATATCTAGCCGATTTCAGTCGAGAAAACTGGTTGCAAAATTTTTCGGCGGCGGCGAGTTTTCAACAATCGACTTGTAACTCTGCTGATTATATCTTAGATACTGTAAATCTAGCAAATTAGATACTGTAAATCTGGCAACTTTTCTCTCATGCTGGAACTTCCCACCCTGTATTCACTTGCACTACTGTCAATGTTATTCTGATAAGACAAATAAAGAAGTCACAAAAAGGGGAAAAATTTAAAAGATACGTGCACTCTATTATCACCGCGCAAACACCAAAATCTTGCCAATATAATCAACAGGTTGTTTTAATACACACAAAATAGAGAAACAATAACAACAACTATCAGGGTCCATGATCCCAATTCACTTAGCTTACCTCTTCCTAGCAGTGCTGAGGGTGTGACCGTCGGTGCTGGTGATGATGTGTGGACTATCGGCGGTGCTGCCGGCAATAGTAGGGGTTTATTTGGAAAATCATCGAACGTTAAACCTGTAACAGAAGCACTTAGCAGAGGATTCTTGATGGGAGTTGCGCCCGGGCGCTGGGGTTTCGAGGAATCGCTCATTACAATGTTTTAAATACGAACGCAACGATTCTCACATATATTCGTGCCGACCACTTGAATGGAATTGTTTACGAGCGTTGGTTTTTAGTGCGCAAATGGGTTTATTACGAATCCTTGCAATCTTATAAGAAGAAAACTTCGCTACAAACTTTACACATCAGCAAAATCAAAGAATAACAAGACTAATGAATCTAATGTCAAAACAAACAGATGGTCGCGTTGTAAAGAGTTGCCATACGTTTTGAGGATTAAACAAAAAACAAGATGAACAGGCAAATGTCAAACTATATAGTGAATTGTCATACGGCCTTGTGTAGCAAATTAGAAGACAACGTGTTTGATGTTTGTATACAAGTCGTGCATTTTGTATGTTTTTTTTCGGCGAAAATAATTAATCAAGGCTTTCGATAATGGCTGAAATACTGAAGGAGATCCAAGAACGCGATTTGTCCGAATATGAAACCATCAAAAGCAGTGGCATTTGCACGGATGAAGAACTTCGCAAATTGATGCGGGAACGTGAGCGTTTCGAAACAAAAATTTTGCAAAGTAAAAAAAATTTAAGAAATTACCTTGAATATATACAGCATGAAAAGAACACCCATAAATGGATAGTGCAAAAGGAGAAGCAACAGCATTGCTGCCTTCTCGAAGTAAAGAAGTCCATTATTCAGCGTATCATTAAGTTGTATCGCAATGCGACCCAGCAATTTGCACAAGAGGAGCGTCTGTGGACCAGCTTTATACAGTTCACAAAGAAATCGAATCCAAATCAAGTTGCTGCTATATACGAAAAAATGTTAGCGGTAAGTTTGGCGAACGTAGAAAAATCTTCGATTTTGTCGCGATATGAGATTGTATTTGTTTTTTAAAATTTGGTGCAAATACTGGCTAATATTAGAAAAAATTGCTTTCTGAAATGATTATTTTAGCACAACATATCAATAATGCTAAAACAGCTACAGACCAATGTTCAGCAATAGAAACAGCGCCTTAACTATAGCAGAATTTGTAACAAAAAAGCCCATGCCATCCATGCAAGGTGATGTGGTTTTTGCTGAAGTTTGCATTCTGCAAAATGCCAAGTAATTGCTTTTTCTAAAAATTAAGGGCTGAGACCCTATTAGGGCAGTTAAGACTTGCAACGACAGTAAACGTACAGATCATACATAGTTCTTTTATTTATTCGTATGTATGTATATGGGATACTGCATAGTGTTATCGCCAATATCACTGCTTTCTTTCATTTTTGAGGCATCGGTGAAGGAAACTTATTTGAATTTTGTATACCCAATCCACAGCTATGGGTTCAGAATATGACTGATTTACAGAGATGATTTGGAATAAAGTGTAGGGCATTGAAAATGATTAAAATCATATATCCTCTGTGGCATAAAAGGGAAAAAAGCACAGCACTGGATTTGACAACATTTGGCAAGGCATTACATTTTGCGCCCGATTGTCCATATAATATGGATAATTCATTTTAAAGTTTCTGGTAGTAACCCCCCCCAAAATGTCGACTCATCTAAAATTTAACCATTCGTAAGTTTTTGTATCGCGTAATACAGGTATTGTTTGGCTAAAATCAACTTCGCCTTAAGTTCCGAAAGCACAACGTATTTTGTGATTCTGGCATAATTTTCGATAACAGCTATGTTATCCACAAAAAACCTAAAAGCCTATCGTTCTTCCCATATAATAATTTTATCTGAAACATTTTCACATGGCTGAAACCGGCGAATGTTAAATGTACAAAGTACTAGTCAAACTTGTTATATTTCGTTAAAGGGAAATATAGTGACGGCATTTATAAGTCTGTTCACCTCACTTCTTATGGATGGGAATGTATGCGCAAAATTATAAAACTGCTTGTTTACACAACTGTATAAGACCGAAATTAACTTTGAAAGTTTTTTCGCTGCTTTACGAAAGATAAACAAGATTAAATAACTTAAAATTTATAACAACTTACCTTTCGTATTTCTGTCAGCGATGTTTCATGCCTTAAATATGACAGACAGAACGTTGTGAAAAGATCGTCCCCCATAGCGACTTTATGGGATGTAATATAAATCGCTTTTAATAAATATATATATATATATTAAAAGTGGGTCCAAACTATTTACCCATCAAGCCACCTTTAAAAAAATTTTTTTTTCTTTTTATAATTTCGAATTTCGAATTTGGGAGCAGTTTTGGAAAACAAACTAAACACCGATTTAGTGTTGCCTAGATCGATTAAGGAGAAATTTGTTCATGCTTATATCATGCCTAATATTATGTATTGTATAGAACTATACAGTGGCACAAATAAACAAAATATGTGGAAAATTCAGATGGAGTTATGAAAAATCGTATAACAGCGCCCGTTATGCGTTTTTTGGGCTGTAGTTTTAACAATTGTACGGAATTGAGGTCTTTGTTGTTATTTTTTAAAGTTGTCCACTTTTGTAGTCCTCAATGTCTTTTGAATTTTTTTAACTGTCCGCATTTCATTCGTAATAAACAGCTTGTTATTCCCAAAATAACCACATTCATGAGTCATGCTGTTATAGTAAGAGCAGCACGAACTTATAGTTTGCTACTAAGCCATTTAAAATGTTTCAAATGATGTCCTGATTATTACAAAAGGCACATTCTGCAACACTTTCAGGCTTTCCAGTTAAATTTTGTTTTCAATTCAATTGTAAGTAGCCCTTATTACGTACCGATTATCTTGTATTTCTAGATTAAATACCAATACCAATTGACTTATAAATTAGTCTATTTTACTATTTTATCTATTTAACAATCATATCATCTTTAAAATCATATTACAGTTTAGATCTAATATATGAATTGTTGCATGTTGTAATTAATACATAATTGGCCAAAAGGCTTTAAATTACAAGCCGCCAGATTTTATAGAAAAATTAGAAATCTACTTTTGTGTCGTGAACAAATTGGGGTTTGTTTTAAATTTGTAAACGCCTTTTTTTCAGATCTGTAAAATTTAGCTTCTTTTTATAAAATATAAGCAGTGCTCGCATAGAGAAACAGTACCAGAAAGTGTCTATAGTTTTAAGATGTCAATTTTTAAAATTGAACATCAGTCGGGTTACATCCAATATTTTCAGTTCAACTTTGAAACACAAGCATCTCTTACAATCCCTTTAAACGCTGCTGTGTGCTCGACACACTTTAACTCGCAGAATCAATGCACAATAATGCAAAATTATAGGTTGTTGCAACTTTTTTGTAGGGAAGGTACCAGAAGGAAACCGTCTATCATTGTAAAACTTGAAGTGGATAGAACTTTTAGAAATTTCAGAGGAAAATTTTAGTTTCGCTAAATTTATAAATTTCTCTATGTGATTACTTTTAGTGTTGAAATTAATACAACATATAAATGTATATGTTGTTTCGTTTCGACATTATTCGTTACTTAAAAGCACCATACTATAATTGACGGATGTGGGAGGGAAAACGCCAAGTAACATTTGTGCGGAACCGCGCTTTTTGTGGGTGTAGTTATTGAATCATTGTAGAAAACCTGAATCCGTACGTAGGGCTTTTTTTTTTTTTTTGTAAATCCCTGTTTCTCATTCTCATTCATAAATGTCCATGTAAATATAAATCCTGTGTAGAATCCATTTGGACTTCAAAGCTACAGTTAATGCTGATTTATCGGCATAGACGAATGATTTCACGTAACTCCGAAAAAAATCAAAAAAGTAAAAGGCAAAAACTAAACTCTTTCTTATTTATTTCTCGTTTATCTGTTTTATTATCCATAATCAATATATTTCTTGTTTGCATTTCAGTATCATGGCGAAAATGATTCTATTTGGTGCGATTATGCTTTGTGGGCTTATGAATCAACCCAACAACTTAAGCAAGCCAAAGAAATATTTTTCCGTGCTTTAAAAAGGAATCCATCATCCGAAATCCTTAATTTTGCCTTTTTCGATGTTCTCATAAAGGAAACTGTACGCGTAACGAAAGCCAATAATAAAATAACCGCTGCAGACCGCCAACTTAACCTGGAAAGAGCTGTGCTCTTGTACCGCAATAATAGAACTAACATAAGAAATGTCTCTTATTTTCTGAAATTATTAGAGAGATGCGAAGAACCGCAATATGTCAGGTGTACCGTATTATTGCAGAAAGAAATTATCGATGACCTAAAGAAATATTTTTTTGCCGAAGCTATCGTCTGGGATTTCCTGGCTCAACGTGAATTAAGAGGTTACAATATGATTGACTTGAATGAGATTACATCGAAACAAGTAGCTGCACTGGGAGGCGATGGAATGCAATTGGATAATAGTGAAGATTCTTTGTTAACAGAAGGGGTGTGGAAAGACAGGCCATTGAAAACTTGCATCGAACTCTGTTTCAAAGTATACGAGAAGGCAGTTGATGCTGTACCTTCGGAGGCCATGTGGTCATATTTCATTAATGCTATGTTGAGCCTCAATCAAGACGTACAAATAGAGGGCGATCTTAAAAGACATTGTTTAGCAAAAGCGTTTAACATGGGCCATAAATCACGGCTGATGAGTATAGAACACTACCAAGCATGTGTTGAAATGCTTTTAACTTCGCCCAATGGCATCACTCATGTGGAAAAATTGCTTAAAGAAGCTTTATCATTCAACAAATCTGAAAAGTTATATGAATTGTGGATGAGTGCCTATGCCAAAGAAGAGAATAAGGAGAAATTCTACGAGACTTTCTGCATAGCAAACAAAGAATTAGGCCCAGTGAAATGTGTGGCCTTATGGAAAATGGCTATAGAATTCTACAAGGCATATTATGAGGAGCACGCTAACAAGTTGGCCGTAATACTGAAAGAGTCTGCCGAGCAAATGCATCCTGAATTTGGACCATTTAGAGCTTATTATCTGGAGTACACTATGTGTTATGAATCACTAAATAAGGCCAGAGATCTCTACGATAAATTATGCCAGTATCCACCTCCGTGTTTGGAATTACACAAAAAGATGATAGAAATTGAAATGACCGCTGGTACCAAGGTAGAGTTTTACTTAACACCTGTAATCGACTGCAATTAAAACATGCTTCTTTTCAGTCTACTGGTGGCATACCAAGAATACGTAAATGTTACGAAGATGCTGTTCATTTCTTTGGCAATTCCAATGTCGAAGTTTGGTTGGATTTACTTAAATTTGAACGAGATTTTGGTGACATCAAATTAATGTCAGTTATTTACGACAGAGCTAAAGCGACTTTGGATGCGGAGCTTGTAGATTCTTTTATTACAGAATATTCGTTAGTTAAATTGCTATTGTGAATAAGATAATATAATATGTATATAATAATATTATATAATATATGTATATATATATAATAATAATATATAAAAAAAATTATGTTTTTTTTTCATTTCGCCTTATATATATATATACTAGCCGACCCGGCAAACGTTGCTTTGCCTTCAAATTTTAGCAGGAGCAGAAATAACTGATTTTTAATTTGCGGTTTGTATAGGAGGTACCACTCCCCATTGTCCAATCCCGCCCATATTTGCAGCAGCACTTAAGATATGTACACCAAACTGATGTACCAAATTTGGTTCAAATACCATAAACAGGAGCAGAAATATTGGATATTTAATTTATGGTTTATATGGGAGATACCACGCCCCATTGTCCAATCCCGCCCATATTTGCAGTAGCACTTAAGATATGTACACCAAACCTACGCACCAAATTTTTTTCAAATGCCGTAAGCAGGAGCAGAAATAATTGATTTTTAATTTTTTGTTTGTATGGGAGGTACCACGCCCCTTTGTCCAATTGGACCGAATTGTAAATCTAAACCATCCCGGGCACCACCCAGACGCATATACAAAAATTTATGCAAAGCGGTCCAACCGTTCTGGAGTTTTAAGCATAGGAACAAACCACGATTCATTTTTATATATATAGATATAAGAAATATAAATATTTCATTTCATTTCATTTATTGAACAGTCTTGTAATTTAAAGCCTTTTGGCCAATATTAAACAAATTACAAAATGCATAAATTAAATACTACTATATTTAAGGCGAAATGAAAAAAAACATAATTTTTTTCCAAAGTTTACTTTTGACTAATTTATAATATATAGTATTTTATAAGAAATTTTCGTTTTTAATTTCAAGTTGTTCTTGGGCTAGATTTTAAAAATCGCAAAATGTCTTCAAAATCAAATAAAATAGCCATGTAAACACTACGTTAAAAGAATTCCTCGGCACTTCATGAGTACTTTTAAAGAAGCTTCAACATGTTTGATATTTCGGTACAGCATTTACTGAACAACGGGATATTGTCTACAAGCCAGCCTCTACAAAAGGGAATCTTCACGACAAATATACAAGTGGATTTCTTCTGATATCTCTTTTTTTTGTATAAAAGTGTATAAATTCACTATCGCTCAGTAAACACCGTTTTTGGAACACAAAAACATATTTTTTACTAAAATGGACATCAATTCCGCTTTTGTGCGAAAGATGTCTTTAGTTATTAACTGTATTAAAAACTTAGCTATGATGATTTTTTTTTTTTTTTTGCACGAAATGTATTTGTGGAGACAAGTTCTTTGTACGAAAAATATGGTCATATTTTCTATGTAAAGACACTTCCCTATATGGAAACTGTCTTCACTTCAACCGTTTGACTTGGAAGACAACAGACAGTGTCGTCGGCGACACTTTTCATGTAGAACAGTGTTGTCGGCTACACTTTTCATATAGAACAGTGTCGTTGGCATATCTGCTAATCTGACGATGAATCTGAACATCGTTTGCAACAACGTGCATATTAGTACCGTTATGGCCAAAGTTTTCGATCCCCTCCAACTTTGGGCCCACCCACTTATTGGATTTTTCAAGAGATGAATACATTATGATGACATGATTTTACAAAGAATGTGTTGAGTAGATAACCTGTGCGATAGACAAATAACAATAATGAGAAAAAGTAGGTTTAGAAATATTATTTTTGGCTAAAAGTTAATACTGTAGAGGGTGGATGTGATTTTGAGAAGTTTGCTCCAAAAACTCATTTTCATTAAAGCTTGATAGCCTCATTGAGTATAAGTCCCGAAGTGCTTTTGAATTATTTGATTAAAATTCTTTCCGTACCATTGAAAGCCACCAATTCATATTTTCAACATTTCTCGAATTCATATTTTAGTAAAGTTAAATAATTTTGCTTTCTTTGATATGTATTTGTTTCAAATGCTAATTTTTAAAAATTAGGAATGATATTTTCGTAAGTTATAACCAATTAGTTGAAAAAAAATGAAAAAACTTTACTGATTATTTTGTCGCTCAAACCTAAAACACTTTACGCTGCTTTAGTAAGTGCGCAGCATATTGGAATTGTAGGTCACATTACCTTGGTTACTATTGTCGTTTTTCATTGTAGTTTTTCAGAAAAATAAAGCAAAATTAAATTTGAAATTTTCTTATTTTTTGTTGTTTGTTTCTTCTTAAATTAATTTATTTTAGAGTATGTAGATTATATCGAACATTGTTTTTAAGTCAAATTTATTTACATCCAATCTTTTTGTTTGAATCGTCGTCATGGTCTGTGTTTAATGCTGGTGGCCGAAGGTAATGACGAGCGGTAGCAGTGACCCGCAGATCATAATAAAGAGCTCGCCGTAACTAAGGCCTCCGGAATGTGCATGCGACGATGTCGTATGCTGTGGCAATTGAGATTCCGAACTAGCGGTGTCTAGGGGGCGATAATCATAGCTATGGCCATGGGAATTAGTAGCATTTTGCGTTAGCTCAGGCAAAACATGCACAGTAGCCACGTACAGAAATGTCCCCGCCGAGAAGAGCATGGCGACACCTGTTGCATTCAGCGAGTTAAGAGTCTCCTTTTGTTCCTGACCTATGCAAAAGTATGTTAGCAGCGTTAGTAGTGGTGCGGCTAAGCAGAAAATCAACAAATGTTTTCGTATGTGATGACGCTCGATTTTCTCATGCAGCAGAAAACTGACCAGTCCAAATGAGGCGGGAGCTTTATGAAGCATTATAGCAAGAAACACAATTATCTCGACATCCTGATGGCTGGTAGTCGCAGCAGCTCCCAGAGCTATCCCATCCACAGCGGCATGGACGACCAGTCCTATGGTCGCGGTGAGGTGTTTATCACTCCCTTTGCTGTTGTTAGTGCGCCTTTGTGATATCTGATCCACCAACATCATAAAAACAAAGCCCAATACCAATGAGAGGCCTATCTTACTGGAGTGATCATTCTCCTCTTCATGACCGTGGCCAGCGTGTGCACTTTCTAAAGCCTGCTTCGAAGCTGCTGTCAGTAGGGTGGTAGGTTTGGCATCCATATACAATGAACGAATACCCTCTGGTATTATCACAGTTAAAGCTGTTCCCACCAAAAGACCGGCGCCTAAAACCGTTACCAGTCTAAGTTTCTCATCACTCAATCTCATCACCAATGGTATGCTGCCAGCCAAATATGAGCCGATCAACATGACCACACAGAGAACCAACAAGATTAAAGTTTCCTCCGTCATTTTAAGGAAAGTTATTAGGGACCACAATTCGGCTTTTGGTAGTTTGTCTTTTTTAACTTTATAAAATTAAATTATTCACACAATTTTCATTTCTTTCCGTTAGAAGTTAATGAGAACTTTCGCAACTATCATTAGAGCATCCTCAACTGTATTTTACTAGCAGGTATTAGATGGATCTTTTTCGCCAACGTGAGGTTTTGATTAGCATTTCGCCATCAATTTGGAAGACTGCATACGTGGATATTAAAATTCTCATTTGCAAATACAAAGGTATTTGTATTAGTTAAAGGGTTAGGCTTCCCCTACGTTGGCTTGACACTGTCGTTCTGTTTTTCGCTAAATACAAACTTGTTCCAATAACAAGAATTGGTGATATTTCCTATCATAAATAAAATAAAAATAATGAAAGCACAGTAACGGGGGACAACAATTCCAAAAAACAATCCAACACCGAAGTAGTCAAATCAAAGTTGCCACATGTTTCTTTCGTTGTGGATAATCGAATATTACTAAAAGTGGTTTATTTTATTTTTGTAGCTATATCTGCTATGGTATTCAGATTAGCGTTGAAATTTCGTGTTGGGAGATATAATTCGACAAAGCAACTGGTAAGTAAAGGTCCATTTACAAAGACAATGGATATGCATAGATAAATTATTTCGGTCTGAAGTGAATTTCATTTGCTTTCAACATTTACTAAAGAACGTAATATTGTCCTCTTTCGCTCTCTTTTCCAAAATGAAACTTTAATAATTTAGCGCCATTTGTAGTGGTATTCATGTATTATTGATCAACTTACTATAATCTGCAATTCGTTTTGTCAAAAATGGAAAAACGAAATACGTGTTTTCTTTGTATGTGTTAATGTAAACAAAAGAAAAAAGATTTAATTTTAATTGGTTTGAAAATCAATGAACATTTAAAGAAAAGCGATCTTCCTACCGACAAACGTAGACTTATTTACACCAAAGTGTTTTCTGTCTGTGTCACCAGTTGTTAAATGCCAGAATTGGGAGAAAAAAATCACTATTTTCATATTTAAACTTTTTTATTAGTGAAATTCAAACAAAGTTCACAATTATCTCCCTTTTGTTTTACTAGTTTATGTTAGCACATACAACGAAAATATGTGTTTTTTAAGGCAGTAGTCAAAATTATGTAAAAACGTTGCCGTTTTTTATTTCCGTCGCTGCAGAGAATCTATCTTCTGCGAATCGCGTCGCTGTCGTATGAATGCTTTTATAAGAATATATGCACATAAATAAACTGCTTGACATTTAGCTGCGCTATGTCGTGTCACGCCTGTGTAAATAGGCATTTAGCCGTTCCACAGACAATTGAATAGTAATTGTGCCTTTTGCAAGATTTATAATTATGTATTTTATGCATTTGCAGAGGATTTTAATTTAATTTATTGACCCAAACACATTTGTTTTAAAGAAGTTGCATATACTGAATTACCTAAAAATGCCTTTAATCAGAGTACCAACGTCCTTAATTTTATAACATTGATGTTTTTATATTAAAACTGGAGGATTGTATGAAAATTAAAGTTGTTTAATCGGATTTTGTGTTTGTGTTTGGCTGCTCATTGCATTTTTTCATTTTCTTTTCGCCGAGGCATGCTGCCTCTATTGCCGTTTTGACATTATAAAGACCCTGGAATCATAATTTTTGGAAACGTATTTTTGAATTGGAACACATTAGGATTTTTGTATTCAAAGCCGTGAAACTGCAACATATAAAGCCTAGTAGGTGGCTCAAACGATAATTTCATTTAGCTTTTGTTCATTTGTCTCTACACGGAAAATAATTTGCTTATAAGAAAAACGCCAGTTTTTGTATTTTAATCAATTAGTAACAAAGCTTTCCTTTGGTCGCTACAGACCGAATGCTGCCTAGTCTCAATATTCACTCAATAGCGTTACTTCATCCTCTTCAGCTCTTCTTCCTAATGAGGAACTTTGATAATTTAGAGTTTGTTGACCATCGCTTATTATCGCTTATTATAATAACTAATGAAAAAGTTATCATTATCATCATTATTATTATTTGCTTGATTTCAAATTACAATGCAAACAGGAGAAAGAGTGTAGGCGTTTTTAAAAAATATTTTGTGTTAATTAATGATGACAGAAAAATGATCGATGTAACTGGATCCAATTTATATGAATAGTGAATATATTTACAATTCGTTTTTCAATTTGTACATTAGTGGGTTTAATTTGACTATTTCTTCTGTTTCGTCCAAGTGTTTTTTTTTACATAACATATATGTAAGTGCTGTTGCAGTTTTGCAGTTCGCATGAAAATTGAGGTTTTTGAAAACTCGATTTTGCATGGAATTATTTCTTAGTATTTCATCAAAACTGAAACTGCAAACTTGCTTAGTTCTGGGCGGCATATTCTTCTTTCACTCTGTAATCGTGCTAACTTCGTTCAAGAGTGAGCTGCAAAGTACATATTCATCGTTTTTATTAGCAAAACTTACTTCCCTGCAAAATGAAAACAAAAAGTATTAATTTCTTCCACTGTAATTGTATTCCTAAACGATTTTTTCATGAAGAGTTGGGTGCCGCTTAAGCAAATGTGGCTGCCGTAGCATCACAAACATGTATGAATTTTGTTTATCAGTGTTATCTGAGATGTGTATCAGTATCCTAAAATGTACTCAAGCATTTTCAATGTCATCCCTACTTTGTGTTCCATTCATAGTATAAACAACACAGATTTTAATTTCGTCTGTGGACAATTTGAGGAACCTGCCATGGAATTCAGTGATACGGTGGAAAATTTGAACTCATTTTGTCGAGCTTGTCTAAAAGAGCAGCAACAACGGCAAATGTACAGCATCTGTACGATGGACTTGAAGCTTAGGGAATGGCTCCAAGATCCAACGCTGCTTCATTCCCAAGCCGAAGATGTTTATCCTAAGTTTGTGTGTGATGCCTGCATTCTCAAATTGGAGGGTTTCCTAGAATTTCATCATATGTGCGAACGTTCTCGCAACATGTACCTAGATCTCATGATGAAGATGCCATCACATGTGAAAAAAGATAGCTTCGCGAACACATTTGAGTCCAATGAAATGATTGATGTAGTGCTGGGCGATGACATTGATGGTGACGACGGGACGAATGTAAATTGTGATTGGTTGGATTTTGATTTTGTCGCTGCCCCTCTATCAAGCGAGAGTTCATTTAAGCCACTTAAAAGCTGCCAGCAGGGATCTTCTGAGGGAAAACAGGTAAAGCAAAGCTTATGGAGAGATATGTGAATCATATGTATCGTAATTAAATGCAGACTGAATAGAGGCATCTAAATACAATACGTCGCAAATATATGCTTTGCGTTAGGTCGTATGGGCATTGCTTTAGAACATATACGAGTAAGTCGGAGCGGAGGAGTTTAAAAAAAAATTGGCAGCATTTCGGTTAAAGTCACCATTATCAGTATTTGTTACTTGCTGGTCGAAAGCATAAAGTTAAAGAATGGATACTTTTTTTGTTATTAGAGTCCCAAAATGATGGAGAAGATGCAGCGATATCTGGTCCCCGAAGGGAAATGCTGGTTAATTAATTCCCTATATTAGTTCCTTGCAAATGACTAGCAGCCTGTAGTCAGCCAACAAAATTTTGCTTTAAGATATATGTATATTCGAAATCTTTGTGGTAAATATAAAGTGTGCATAACATTACTATACAAATTTCAAAATAAACATTGAATTAACAGATTTCTTCTAAACGAAGTTCTCGTTTTAAAATATTTGTGTATCTCTTTTGCATTATATGCAACCATCATTTGACATAATTTTTCTTATAAAAAATCGGGCAATTTTTTATTCTAAAGAAGGACTCTATGTTTTTAGAAAAACAGACTAAGATTTTGGAAATTGGAAACAATTTCTTAAGAATTGCCAATTTAACTGGAAAACCGGTTTCTGTAATTGATTGCCTTAGGTGTAACGAATCTGGGCACCTGGTTTAACTTGTTTGTGTGTGTAGGGTTTTTGTCGATTACCCACCATAATCGACAAATTGTCGGCAGAATCGGATTGTGGTCTGGGTTCTGTATAGTAATTCAGACATTAATAACACAACTGTCAAGGTCTCCCATCCACTTATCACGACAACGTTGGTTCATAAGTCTCCGTCTGAAGTCTTTCCGCTAGACACTTCATTATGTCGTTACCTTTTTAGTTAATTGCGGCTGTGCTATTCCCATTACACATTGGCAATCTAAAATTATTCTGGCAAACCTTTGATTTTTAACCAGGGCCGTAGTGCGAAATATATATAATCATTTACTAGAAAAATAAATAAATGACAGAGTTTCAATTCAAAACTATGATATTTTAATTAGTTGAATGCCCTTTATTTTATTTCGTTAATAGTATTTCCGACTTCAGCAATTCGACTGACATCAGGAAGAGCAACAACCTGGCAATTCAATAAAATTTTAACGTGACTTCTGGGACATCGGCAAGAAGTCATTTACAATTGCAATAACCTTACGTCATAACTTCTTAAAGTATATAATTCCAAATTTTCTTAACAAATTTTAACAATATATTATTATTACGTACAATGCCGTGATTTACAAGATAACCGTTATTCATTGAATTAGACGTTTCTTTGGATAAACACAAAGCTCTTGAATCTTACACACTTATTTTAAATAAACATAAATTAGATTTTTGAATTAATATAAATTTCTAATAAATGTTAAGTTAGGTTACAATCATTTTTAATTACAAATAAATTTAATTTTTGAAAATTTGCCCGGGACCGTGAAACTGTAGGTTTCGTTGTGGATTCAAGTCCTCCACCATGACTCTAGGAATCTTCCGGTTAAAGGATTTTCGCAAGAAAGCTTAATATATATAAATATAAATCCCTGAACCATGCTTTCTTTTAGATGGAAGATGGAGATATTTGACACGTAGATTTTCAAAAGCAGAACAATTTTAGTGTAGATCTTATAGATTCTAATAGAAAACGTGCCTTCCTTAGGAAGAGCAAAGAAGACCTATTTGAAACTTTTTTAACGAGGGTAGGAAGGTTGTAGATTATGCTTGTAGCGGATGAGTGAGGCTGCAATTTCTCAATAAATTTACAAATGTATCAAAGATATATAATAAAAATCTGTCAGCACATTTTATTTCGTCACTTTTGATTCTTATTAAGTACCTCGAAGCCGATATAACTGAATAATTATAATCGTTTCAATAAAAAAAAATCCGTTAACTCAAAACACTTTTATGTTCGAAAAATTAGTTTTATACGAAATGCTTAATTGGAAAAAATCAAACGGCGTTTCTAATCAATTTTTTGCGCTGCTTCGCATAATTAAAAAACATTACTTGATTTTTTAGATAAATTTTTGCCTGCGTCTCTTCATATTTTCATTTAAAAAACGAAAAAGTATTAATAAAATCGAACCAAAATCTATCTTTTCAAAAAATGCCAGCATAAATAAGTCGCAATTTATGATATGGGAGGGCATTGGAGTGCGTGTTAACATGTATGCACCCTTTATGCTAGCGTTTGCTATCAATAAAAGCGCTACTATATCGATATTAATGTTCTGTATACAAAATTTTGGACATACCAATTATTGCCTGGATATTATTTCCAAGGAAACCTTAAATTTCGTCATGTTTTATTCTTACAAAAAGTTTACACTGGTGTTAGTATAACATTTGGAAGGAATTTCAAAATAACGATGACAGCTGCAATTGCAAAACTATTGCCTTTTTCTCTTAGTAAAATACTGAAATTCCCAAACGAGGAAATCACATTACGAATTTAGTTTTTTCGTAGTGTATGTAGTTACATACCATGACCAATTCCATGATAAAAGATTCTATACTAGCGAACAGTAAGTTAACTTGCAAAAAATTAACCAGCAAAAAAAAAAAAATAAAATAAAAAAAATACGAAAGAGCGGATTCTTCGCATCAGTTGTTTTGTTACTCGCTGGCAAAACAAAATTACAAATGGATCTGGAGTGTTTTCATATTTCAGTTTCGGCTTACGGGGGTTTGAATCTTCAATCGGAACCTTAGTATTCTTCAGCAGCTTCACCTTCGCCGTCATCAGAGTCCATGTCGACTTCCTCGTAATCCTTCTGTTGTTTTTATATCATGGTCTTAATTTTTTTCAGCAGTTTACCAGATTTATTGAATTTGTTCGTATCCTGATACAAACTAAGTGAAATAACATAAGTGTTGGCATTTTGTATTCCTCTACGTATTTTAATTAAATAAATGAAATGAAAATATTATAAAATATTTTCCTTAGAAACAGAGCAATACAAAACGTAGCTTATGGGCTAGGAAATATGTAATTTAATTTTTACTTAATTAATATAATGCCTATTTTTTTCTACATAATTTTACATTACATTTTATCAAAGAAATTTACGAAACCTCTGAACTGAATTCATTCTTTTATGTAAAATAAAGAATGTGCTCATTATTTTTGAAAAAAGTACACCAGCATGTTTTTTTCATTCATTTCAAGTATTGTTGAACTTATTTCATCCGGAATCAGTTATTCGGAACCGACTGTACATTCAACTATAGCGTATTTCATTGTATTCGGTTATATTAACTACATTACAGAAAACGACCAATTACTGCGCGGTTAATAGGAGTAGGAATGGCTTTCATGAACTTTTCATAAGAAGCATACAAAAGTGTCTTCGAAGAAAAATTTCATTAAAGCATTTTAAAACCAAAAATATTTTGAAAGTTATTGTTTTATGTGAAAAGTAAAACCTACACGAATTAAACATAATTAAGCCTACTTTAAACCTTAGGTCGCTTATTTCCTTTCATTCGCGACACTAGTGCCCATATATCTGCACTGCACAGCAAACAGGTAGGACCTATGTTTAGAGACCCGGGAGCTCTTCACAGAAGAGTCTTTTATAATGCCTTCACATGAAATCTAATCCTAATATATCAAATTACAAACATTACTAATTCTTTACCTAACCATTATCATTAATAACCATGTCAGAAGTATTGCCCCACATGTGGACCTCCCAACATAATTTTGGCCGCCTTCACAAGTTGACATAGGATTGAGATAGGGTTCGCTGAATTTTGATATGCGCCGTTGGGTTGATGCCGGTATATAACACGCACAATTTTTTATTCATCCTGCGCTGCAAGTTGGGGTCGCTTCATGTAAGCGAATGCATAAGATTGTGAAGTGATTTATGTGGTACTGATGACTAAGTACCATAATTTTTTAAATATTTTTTTATTTTTATTTTTTACTTTTTGTATTGTCTTGTTATTATCTGGAACTGTTTGCGTAGCAGTTAGAAAATAGGAAATAAAACATAGGTAATTAAGTTCATGTCCTTTCAAGTGAAGGTGTAACCCTTATTCAGAACGATATTACCTTTTCTTTGTACAAGGGCAGATGGCTTGATTAAACTGGACGTTTTTAGAGTGAAATTTTGAATTTTCTATTGGCAGTAGTCGTTATCCTTTAGAATCTGTTCATATTATTTGAGTGGAAACGTAACTAAATATTGAGGAGATTTTAACGCAAAAAAAAAAAATATATAAAGAATATCATCTCCTATAAGGGAAAACAAATGCATGAGCTTTATTTATAGTTTTACGACCCCAGCTATTGCCATCTGAACAGAGTATGCATCAGTGATGAATCTGATGCTGAAGACTCGTGGCGATGGCCGCGTATACCTCGAGCAACTGCCGAAACCTAAAAGAATCAACGGGAAAGCTTCATACGTCTCCCTCAGTTTTTCTGGTACAGACTGCGATGGGACAAGTAATAAGTCCATATCTGCCAATTTCGCGGCAATTGTCTGTTGATGCAATAGATTTAGTGACGATCCCACATTCACAACACAAAACCGTTCATCATTGACTGTGGTTATTGGCGGATTAAGTCGACGGGCAAGAGCAACACTCACTATTGTAAACTCGCCACAGGAATGTAAAACCCGAACCGTCACACATCCTAGCTCGATTTAATATATACGATCGCTGTTGGCTTAAGTCGTATGATATTGCGTACGACAGGCAATGGAGCCTGAGGAACGACCATTTGCTTTGGCTTGAATTGTCGCCTTGTTTCTCTTCTGATGATTGCTAGTGGACCTATCGGATCAAATATGTGGGGCTGTCCCAAAGAATGAGAGGGAAGAGAATTCTCCAATGAACGCTTTGAAACCGTGAACGGTGTAGCGTGTAAAATGGTGAGGTGCTTTCCCTTACATCTTCTGTAATTTGTACGACTTAAACAATTTGAGCGACATCAGTATTTCACAAGTCGTAATCTGTTTTCCACCCGCATAGAGGCCCCTTTGTGGACGTTGGAACAGTTCTGGTTTGTAATAAAGATCCCCCGGTGGGGGAACGAAGATACCTCGATGGGATGGGAATGAGACTTCAGAAGCGGGGAATATTAATACGCGAGCGGGATACGAAACATTGTGATGAATAATATTTACCACTACAGTGCCCCAATAAAAAGCTTATATTCTACACGGTATGAAATGCTTGTATGTTGCCGCAATGTTGCCGTAGATGACGGTTGTCTGCTTAAAGTGGAATTTAAAAGACCATTCGATGTTGTAGATTGATCCGTTCGTTACAGCATGTCCACGAGAAAGACAGTTCACGCAACATTTATGTCGTCTCACCGTTGCATATCTGTAGTTAATAAATATTCCGCAGATTCGGGGACACCTGCGAAGTGGATGATTCTGTTTCACACATAGAACACTTACTCTATTCCGATGGGATAAAGTTTTCGGTGAACCCACATTCGACAAATGAGTCTTCACTCTCTTTTTCAATTGCCTCCTTAGATGAGCTCCGACCCTTAAGGTCATATAGACATGCCAATGTTTGAACACCTTCCGTGAGAAAGGAGTCTATATCTTTCAAAATAGACAAAGCCGATTTATATCTTACACTCTGCCACTACAGTTGTTCTTGCAAACGCTGTATATAAATTAAAACCAAAATGAGCTCCTAATTCGAGGTCGGTACATTGTAAACGGCCATTGTGAAAAGACAACCATTTGTCCCACTTTGTGGGTTCTTCAACCCCCCACAGGTTTCCCGCTTAAGATTCGGAATATCAAAAAGTATCCTCAATTTGTTGTTGACCAGAATACGCGTGTTGTCATATTCATACATCGCCGTTAAAAGGTCCCTAAAAACGGCAATATCAAGGAATCGCTCTCAAAAATATCTATAACACGAGGTGATAGACTAAGATTATGGACATAACTTGATTTCTCTGGATAGAATTACCACGATTTGACTGATTGTATCGATCCGCAATCTTCAGATGTAGCACGAGGTGCTGTATCGGTTAAGCGTAGAAATCTATGATATCCGGACGTGATCGTCCGCTGTTGTATTCATAATCTCTCGCGAATCTAGTTTTCTTTCATCAACGCTAAACAACGGACGTAAGATTTAAATGAGGCATCGAATTTTCTTCAGCAGAGTGGCGCTGCATTGTACGCCTGGACCACATGATTCTACAGCTGTTATAATTCAGTAGAGCGAATTTCAAGATCAAATATCATAGCTCAGCTACAAGGAACTTAGCTTCAAACTTAATTAAGGCATCAGAAACCCAAACAAACAATTCACGTGGCGTATTAGACATAATGTTATCCGTATAATTACTAGAAAATTTGCAGCAATTAAGCTTATTTATAACAGAATACACGAAGTGATTTGCAGATTTCAATCATAAAATTATTAAAAACTAATCAAAATTTTGAAAAAAATCAGAATTTATAGAGTAGTATGTAGGGTGCACGAAGTTCAAACCTGGTTCACACCAAAATGTTGAAAACTAAACAGAATTTTGAAAAAAATCGCTAAATTATTTTTTAATAATAATCCGATGGGCCTATAGTAGAGTACTCGAAGTGCGAACGTAGATTTCAAACCAAAATGTTGGAAACTGACCAGAATTTTTAAAAAAAATTGCAAAATTATCTTTCTAGTCCGAAGAGCGTCTAGTAGGGTGGCAAATTGAAAGCCAAATCTTTTTCGGTACAAGCTTGAGAAAATGAATTTCTAAGTCCGATTAATACCGCGCATGCTCGACTGCCGTGCAGTGTATAAACAATAAAAAGCGTTTCCAATTGGGTCAAACAGCTAGAAAAGTAAAGCTGATTACTTTACAAGTACTTACACACGTGAGCGCATTTCTATACAATTTGATAGGCTGTTTATTTGAATTAAACCGAAGAGAGATAAAGTAGTTGTCGTTTTTTTTCTTTTTTGGTGGTCTGTATCGAGTAAATCAAACTACAACCACACACAATCGAATTTTAAAGCAATCCGTAATACTGAATAGATCTAATTGAAATAATTTGATACAAAGAGAGAGAATGATAATTGAACTACCCTTATTTTCGCGTGGTTATGAAAATTTGGTTTGTTCGATTCGATGTTGTAAGGGGCTTTAGTTTTGCTATGTTTGATGATCGCTCCGTACATATGTGTTTAAAGTATATATTTAAAAACAATTCGCATTGGCTGTCTTTGAAAAAACTGTTTATACGCACCTTATAAATTTATTTTAAGAAGTAAAACAAGTGATGAAACTGAAGACGATGGTGATTATGGTGTTGATGGTATTTATGATGGTGGTGGTATGGATAAAATCCTTTTGAGTGCTTCTTCACTTAAATGCTCTGGATGAAATTGTAGACCTTTTTGTGCGGATAAAAGTTTTTGATAGTGCTGGCTCGAAAAGGATCTGTCGAGAAGGACCAAATGTTTTCGTAGCAAAATGATCCAATTATCTGTCTGACGAAAAGCCAAATGTATGCTCAACAATTGGAAACTTATAAACAAAACACAAGTGAATGAATTTATTTCCTTTTAAGTAAAGGCGTAAAGCAATATTTTTCTAACTCATAAACACATGTTTCTGCAACGCACAGCACACCAAAAAGACTTGTTCGATGCAGCTAGATATTTGCCCTCAAGGGGTAGACAGACATGTTCGTAAAATGCTTGCTTATTTTTAATGAACATCTTTTTGCTAGAAAGGATTGTCTAATTTACCGCCGTTTTATCCTTGCTAATCCTCTATATTTGGACAGACAGTAATAGAATCATGCAATTACCAAGTCATTGTTTAAAACAGTTTTTCTAATGTTGGGCTGTCGAAGGCAAACTTAAAATCAACAAAGGATTGCTATATTTCGACCTATTTTAGTTGGAATTTTCCAATATTTGCTACTGATTTACCGGTTCTAAAATCATATTGCTGAGGTTTAATGGGTGATTCAAGTTAGCTCTTAGTATTATGCACAAAGCGATCAGGACAACGGGAGCGGGTCATATAAGGGCCGCTTAAATGGATTGTTGGAATGCCTTTTGTTGCTAAGTTCACCAAATCTCCTCTACACTGATGTGGAGTTTAAGCTCAATTGGTCATTTAGTATGTTCACATTTGTCAGTTCCTCACAAGCGTGTTTGCGTTTTTACAATGGATAAAAATGTTGAATTTTTTCGATAATTTGATTATTTGCATTATTCAATAAATTTAAGTGAATAATAAATATTTTATATTTTACTGACCGATTCCGCGAAAGCTGTCTTTTACGCTAAGGAACACATTTTGTAGACGAAAATATATTTGTAATCTACATATCATTTCGTTCAGCCTTTTTATCAATTCTGACTTCATTATGATTGTTGTGCTTTGAAAGCAAAAGCTCATACAAATGGTCTCTACTCACTATTCACACGCTCCGCATAAAATGGTAAGAGTTCTATATCACCTGCTTCAACCCTATCAATGTACATTTATATAATCTTACGTTTCTCCAGCCGCCATTTATTTCGTTGTAAGTTACGGTTCATGAACTTAAGCCATGAAATGTGGTTATGTAGATTACATTTTTCATAGACCAAAAAGATATTTACTTTGATTTCCAGATACAAATTTCTAATTTAATTCAATCCCCAATGCGACAGTACTAAATAAAGGCGATCATATACTATTTGAATGAAAAATGCAAATAATTTCCTCAAGCACGAAAGTTCAGCACATTTTCAGTGGTCGCCAATATGAGCTTTTAGTAATAGGCGATTTAAAAAGTTTTACATCTGTTTACTACGGAGTCCATTTGCGTCAAAAATATGACTTTTCTCAAACACCTTTTCAACATTTCAAAAATTGCCAACGTTGTTTAAAAATCGTATTTCAGTCGTTGAAAATTATTTAAAATTTTACTCATTAGAACACTGTGTTAGAATTCATATTAAATTTCCAAATACACTTTTTAAAAATGTATATTTATAATTTTCTAACCAAAAATTTGATATTTCAAAAATTTCTAAAACACGTTTAAATTCATTTTTAATGTTATTAATATTAATATATTAATATTTATATTTATTTTATATTAATATTTATCTGAAATATAATTTTGTGACAGCATTTTCT
>JAHXMU010000014.1:3028138-3076340 GCA_019455685.1 Philornis downsi
GTTGCCAGATGGGTCCGTCGAATATGGGCAACCCTGTATATAATTTCCACGCTTTCATTAATCTTGTGGAAACTAAACAAATTTTCTTCAAATGCAACATGTGCTTATATGTTTTAATATGGAGAATTAGCGTTACTTTATAATTAAAAATTAAAATGATTAGACGGCATAATTTGTTTTCAGATAATGACATCGACTTCCGGCGCATCGTCCAATCAAACAAACTCCGGTAATGCCAATGGCAATGATTCTAATTCAAAAGGAGATTGGCAGGAAGTAACTACCCCCCACAATGCCCCGAATACCCAGCACGTTTGTGAAGAATGCGGAAAGGTGTTTGAGAAACTAATACTGTTAAGACAACATCAATATACACACAAACCGGCTCAAGAGCATCCCTATTTTTGTACCGAATGCAATAAAACCTTCAAAAATCGTCGCAGCCTAAATGAACACCAGATGCGTCATGCAGGCATCAAAAACTATGAGTGTCCTTATTGTGGCATCAGAAAAACAACAAAATACGAATTGCAAGCTCATGTGAATTATCATACCAAAGAACGCCAATGGCTGTGTCCCAACTGTCCGATGATCTTCAATAGTACCAGAAATTTACGTACACATGATCAAGTTGTACATCAAGGCTTGCGACGCTATGTATGCCAATTTTGTGATCAGGCATTTGGCAAGCCAGATACATTGAAACACCACATAATGACACACACTGGGGAGAAACCACACGAATGTTCAGAATGTGGCAAGCGTTTTATACAACTGGTTTCACTAAAGACCCACATGAAGGCGCACGATATTAATTAGCACTGGAGTCAAAATGGTAATTGTGGTAGAAACGAGCAGACGATGCGAAGCTATGTTCGCTTTTAGCCTAAGATGATTATTTTTATATCTATACGATGTATAGGAAACTAAATCAATTTTGGTTTGCACTAATAATATACATTTAAATAAATGAAGACGTATTTAAAAACTTCACTGATGTTTGCCTCAGAACAAATAAACGATTTTGGCAAATTGTTTTATAGTATTAATTTATAATAACTTTAATTTTCGTAATATAGTGACCTAAAGCAGAAAATGCTCCTAAAATTTATATTTACTGTATGATTGCCGTGACTCAGTTGTATTTTAAAACTTTATGTGACATAACTTAATAACCACAGACCTCTCCGATACTGGCCTACTCTAAATTAATTATCATTTGACAGGCAAAAAAGGGCGCATGATGCCCAAAAAAAAATTCCACAATTACTCATTTAAAGGAACATACACATTAAGTCGCTAATTTTCTGTTCACACTTGAGGAAAAATTGATGGTTTTCTATTAAAAAAAAAACTAAAATTTTAGTGCCAAGGTGTCAATGGTACGTAAAACCGAAGTTCAAAGTATGATGCTGGCCATCTCGTCAAGAATCATTGTTAATGTAAACCTAGATATTGGTTATTGACATATTTTGAGAATAACAATAGAGGCTAGAAAGTCTATTAAAAGTAACGTAAAACGAAATATAAGTTTTAGCAATTATCTACAACTCTTTGAATGGAAATTGAATATAAATAATTTATCTATTTCTTTAGAGAATATATGTTGTTTTCACTTATAACTAATCATACCGACCACACACATTCTTCAATTTCGAGTAATTATCCTAACACAAAACTGTTAATTTACATATTTTCAGACCTCGACTTTAAAAAAACGTCCACGAACCATATCTAGTGAAGAATGTATTCGAACGTATGATAATGAATTTTCATCAGAAACGCTTAGTGATGATTATGGAATGAATCCCCTTAATACTAATGATAAACATTGCGAAGAGAAGGAAATCGAAGATATCTTTCACACGCATAGTAGTAAAAACGTTAGTGCAATTATTGAAGCAATGGTAGGTGAACAGGAACAGAAAGCAATAGAAAAGAACATCAATAGAAATCGGAAAAATAAGAAGGTACTAAAGAAATCTTCGACAGAAAAAAAATCATCGTCAGAAAATAAAGAAAAAGTTCAATACATATGTGAAGAATGTGGAAAGGTCTTTACCGCGTTGTTACATTTGAAACAGCATCAGTATTCCCACAAACCTCCTGAAGAACATCCCTTCCATTGTGCCGAATGTAATAAAAGTTTTAGGACCTGTCAAAGTTTAAACGATCATCAGCTGCGGCATGCGGGCATAAAAAACTACGAATGCCCCTACTGTGGCATGAAGAAAACGACAAAAAGTGAATTACGCACTCACGTCAATTATCATACTAAAGAACGCCAGTGGCTTTGCCCCAATTGCCCCATGATTTTTAACAGTACCAGTAATTTACGTCGACACGATCAAGTTGTCCATAAAGGCATAAGACGTTATATTTGTCATTACTGTGATGAGGCATTCGGTAAACTGGAAACATTGAAGCATCATGAAATGACTCACACTGGGGAGAAACCTCACGGATGTCCGGAATGTGGCAAAAGGTTTATTCAATTGGTCTCCCTGAAAACTCACATGAAAACTCATGGCATAATTCAGAAACTAAAAAACGATATTAAATAAGTATCAAATGAATGTGATACAGGAAATTAAAACACCTGTCGACGTTTCAGCAATGAGACGTCTAGGCCTATGACAAATTTATATTGAAATTATAAAGTTGTAACTTACAACTTTGGTGCATTTATGTAAGGAAATATAACCGAAGACGCACTGGCTTAGACAATCGTAATACAAACTGTGGATGTCAATTATATCATGTTTATGAATGTAACCTTTAACGTGATATCGTGATTCGTAAATTTTTAAGAAGAAGTTAATGAAGCATCGCACAAATTGAAAGTGGATTTCTATAATATTTTAAACCTGCTGACGGAAACTAAAAACGTAGTGCTGGCAAAGGCAAACCATATCGCAATTGGGTAAGACGATAGTAGCCTCGGTCGTTTAAACTGTCTGTGGTAGATAATCAGTTTTTATTCATATTTACCATTGTCATAACTACTATTGCAATGTCTTTAAATATATGAATCGAAACCCTAATGACTTATAATAGGGTATACACACACATATAATTTACATCTTTACTTTTTTTATTATTACTTATCTATTTTGTACAAATAACATTAAGGATCTATGTCTTTTTCACCACCAAAATAAGCCTATTCTATCTATCCATTTATCGTCAAAGGAATGTTAATTTGTAATCACCTGGCACATACTCGAAAATCCTGGAAATTCATCGATAAATCTTCAAATCCATCTACCCTAACCTAACAGCAAAAAAAGAGAAGAAGAAGAGAAAGAAAGTTTGTGATCATCTAATACACATTTGAAAACCATAGCACAGTGGGTGGTTTTGAATAAACAAAAAATTCAAATTTGATGAGATTTCATATGGCTACCGGAGAGGAGTAGTCGAGTTTAAGTTTTAAATTTGGACAATGCCTTAAAATAGGGCACCTCGCGAATTTGAAAATTTTAAAGCGGTACAACTTCTTAAATGTTTATCTGATTCACGAGTGTATTCCTCTTGTTGAGATCATCAAAAAACATTGCTTCATTAATGTTTTATCTTTTCAACTTTAGGGGCTATTCGATTTTTACTATAATATTTTTTTTGTTTTTTGCCTACCGTAGTTCACTTTCTTGCTAAAAGCGGAAAAGTTTTTTCCTCCAATTTTTTGAAACTTTATTTTAATTTTATAGAAGTTTTTCATCATTGCATTTTTGCGAAAACTCGGTTGAAACCATTTTTTCACTTCTTTTTCAAAAAGTCGAACATGAATTTTAAAATTTTTAAACATTTTATATATTTTTAAAAAGCATAAAATTTTCACCACTCTGATATACAATAGGTCTACCTTGCATTTTTCACGTGTACAATTATTGGGCACAAATTTAGCAACTCGCATATTTTCTGCTATAAAGAAATAGTTCATACTAATGTTTAAGTGAAACTTACCCCAATAAAATATTATTTTTCGGATTTATTTGATACCTATGCGTACCTGCAACAAATATATAAAAACTCGCAATTCATATTTGACATCAGTTGTAATAAGCCAGCTATGGCAATTATATTGCAATATAACATTTGGTATCTCATTCAATTTGCCAATTCAAAAATTCAAGTTCAGGATAATATAAAAGTGTATTTACGGCATCGTTGGTTCTATTAAGAATTCGCAAATTGACTGACAGTGGTTCCCCATCAACTAGTCATGAAGATGTTTAGATCAGTTCAACTCCCGGATCGAAATCCCTTGTAGAACAATTAGCATCGAGTACACAAAAGAGACAAAGATTTGAACAGTAGATTTAATTCATAATATTGAGTCACAAATTAAATGTATGGAGCCCGTTTCAATCGAAATTTAAAATTATTGCTTTAATATTTGATTTGGCATGAAATAACCATATTCGGCGAAAAAGCCCTCATCCAATAATAATTGTTGCATATATGGGGTAAAAGAATCACAAATTCGGAATAAGTAATAAGTAATTCCTCCACATCTGGAACATTTTCTGCATCTAGTATTCGATTTAAAGTATAGGAGTTTTCCTGAAAATAAAAGTAAATCAGTTAAAAACGGTGAAGAATTGGCGAACATGAGAGCTGGCGAGAAAAGAGGAATTCATGAAGAATTTGAAAAGCAAACCGTATAAAATATTGACAAGTCGGTCGAAGGATATGGAGGTACAAATGATGGAAATACAACTAGGCGATTTTTCAAATATTTGAAAGCAATCTTAAAAATAACCGGAATCGACATGGAATTGCTTCAAGAAGTCAACATCATTCTAATGACAATAAATTTCAAACATAAAGCAAATTCAACAAAATTTTGCGAGTATTCCACAGAAATATTAAAATTGCTCTTAACGCCAAATCCTTGTAAAGAAATGACATCAACAGTACTTTTATTATTATGTCACAGAAAAATAATCAGTGAAAATAATATTCTTCCCTTAGTAGAACTCACAGAAGAACACCAAGAATCGAGAAATCGGGACTTCACGAATGTTCAGCAGTTTAGATGAAAAAAGTGTTCTAGACAGTATCAAAATGTTTTTTGAAGACCTAAACTAGAGGAATACATAGTACAAAAAGTAGAAGTACAAGTATAAATTTAAAACTTAAACTCGGCTACACCTCTGCTGTAGCAATATTTCATTAAAATCGGACCACCCATTTAGGAACTGTAGATTTATTTCCAAACCACCCACTGTGCATCGAAAATCTTCGATATTCATTGATAGTGTTTAAAATGCGTTTATTTCCTAAACGAAGTGTGTAATGGCAAAAAACCACCAAAAAAAATTAAACCTCTAATCGAAAAGGAACGATAATTTGTGATCACAAGGTATATACTAAGAAAGTTAAGTAAGTTAATCTTCTCAAAAATGACTACTTTGCGGCTGTTTCACACGTATTCGAAAATAATTGAAAATCATCGAAATCCATTAATAAAACCCTAACGACGCACCTACCTTCTAAACTGTGGACGTAATTGTAAAAAGTATTAACTTTGCATTTCGTAGATTTTCAAAAATCCTCCAAATTCAATAGTCAAGCACAAGCTCTCACTTGGCACGTAAACGCGTGAATCCGAAAACTCCCTCCCATCTTAAGAACAAAACTAATACTTGACGGCTGAAAAGTTATCCAAATGATTAAATATTCTACTCGAACAATAACTGTGATCTGCGTCCTTTTTCTTTTTTTGTTATCAATATGTTATGTAATTTTTTTACTATAATAATATTTCGTGACAGAGTCATTCTTAAACTAAAAACATGTCCATTGTCCTGTTGAATTGCTCCCAAAACAATTATGGCCAAATATATAATTTTAGTAGTATTAAATTTGATATGTGTGGTAAGTTAAAGATACACAGCTAAAGAAATTATTTAAAAAAACAGCATTTTTTAGTTTCTGTCATTGATAGCATTTTCATTGTTAGAGGCAGACGAATTTGAAGACGACGCTATTGAAATATTTATCTTGAAATGTGTTGTAATATTGTTTTGTATGTATGAGGTGATATTAATAGTCCTTACTATTGCACCACTTAATGGCACGAGTATGACGTATCCATTCATAGTGTGTTGAGTTTTACGGTAAATTACTAATAACTACTAGTATCTATATGCATATATTTCAGATATCGGCTATATCAATCACATTTTGGATTCTATACCTCTCTATTGTAATCTGGGTCCATTATTATATCTGGTCTACTTACGGGGTCAGTTGCAAACACAAATATCATATTGCACGTTACAATAGCACGGTCAACTTCTTGCCATTCTGTTATATGAACTTAATATTCTACTCAGTGGTTTGCATTTCCATCATAGGGGACACTTGCTCATTGCGTCGCATTATGAAAATTAAAGACGAAGGAGCATCTAGCGGGCTACGGAGAGTACCTGAAAATGAATGAATGAATGAAGGAATGAAGTGTTATAAACTCAATTTTCTTGAAAGATGTTTGCCATAAATGAAGTGAAATACATTTTGCTGTAACAGTTACAATTTAGTTTGCATTCAGTTGCGGCAGGATTTGTCAGGTGTTCTCCCACTTGGTAGTTTCCTGTGTCGCCAGACAAGTTAATTGGCGAATGCCATTTTTACAATGAAAAAAGAAAGGTCCACAGTGTTGTAGACGCTCTCTCGATTAATCGCCATATATCTGGGCTCTCTTCCAATATAGAAAATAATAAATTACGCCAGTTTATCCAGTGAAAATCAGTATTCTTTTTCCAATTTCTTAATAACCATGTCTACAATTAGGGCGGTCGGTGTCGTTTTTAATTAAGAAATGAATGGTAGAATCGTGAAAAATTTCATCATTCCAAAAGTGGGTTTAATCCTTGTGAGCGGAACGCTTTTCCTATTCGGCCAATTTTGCCTAATTTTGAGTTTAACTTGGGACATAATTGTTCAAATTGTGATTCTTATCTTAAGCGGTTCGATTCTTATCGAACATTGAACAGACAAGCTTCCACGCTTAAATTAGTACAGTAGAAGGAAAGAAAAAGTTACGTCCCTTTCGGTATGCAATTTAAATTCCCAATTTAACACTCAGCAACGCCTTTGTGAAATATCACTCAAATTAATCGTTTCCCATTTATATATTATTTCTATTATTTAAAAAGCAGTCGGCAGACCGATGTCGGCGACAATTGGTACACTCAAAAAAATGTTTATTTATAATATATTCTTCAACATGTTGAACATTTGCATTACTACAAGTACAAAAAATTGTTTGTTAATTGTTATTCTTATTCAATTTCTAATTAAATACAATATATAAAATAAGATAATAAAATTCACATATATATAACATTCATGTAGGTATAAACACATTTAGAAAGTATTGTTCTTTTGTTATATAAAAATCTTTAAAAAATAAAATTCTTACATCGTTTCGGTGTTTCATGACTTCCATGATTTTCGATTAATTTTACTGACTTACAACTATATTTCTTTGCAAAATTTGCGCCATCAAATGAGCACAATCAAATTACAAATAGCATTTAAGCAAACGTCTAATAATAAGTAGTTAAATGAGGTTTGCTAAAGAGGATTTTTTTAAATGCCACGGTAGGATCGGTGGGCCAAGAAGGCACTAATGAAGTACAAAGCTGAATTAATCAAACCCATGATACCGGCTGCCCAGTAGGCATCGTATTCTTTGTAGCCTTTGTAATTTCTGTTGCTCAAGACAATGACCAGGTTAAGAGAGGAGGCTAAAAGTAAAATGGCCGCAACGCTGTGATAAATTAATTCCTGGAAAGAAATTGTAAATAATTAAAATTAAAACGAATTTTATAAAAGGGTACTGGCAGGATGATTTCGTATATATATATAGGTTAATTTTTTAAGATTTAATTTTTCAAGTTGTCAGCACTGGTTGGTAATGGCGTCCAAACGTCATCTGTCAAAGTGAAAAGTGTACAGTATACTCTGCCATTTCATCATGGAAAGACTAACAAACGAGCAACGATTGCAAATCCTTGAAATTTATTATCAAAATTGGTGCTCTGTGACGTGTGAGGACTGTGTAGTCCTCAATTTCTTTTTAATTCATTTAATTTTTTACATTCCACTCGTAATAAGCAGCTTTTTATTCCTAAAATAGAGTAGCTCGAATTTACAATTTACTACCAAGCCATTTGAAAGGTTTTAAATTATGTTCTGATTCCTACAAAAGGCACATTTTACGACACTTTCAGACTTTACTGTAAAATTTTGTTGTGAATTAAACTGAGCAGTCTTTATTACATACCGATTATCTTATATCTTTTTCTTCTTTCCATAATTTTTGTCTTTAATGATCATAATTTCTTTAAAATCGTATTATATTTTTATAAATTTTATATTATTAATTTTATATTATATATATATATATTTTATATATATTAATTTTTATTACGTGGTTTTTTTTTAACTTATAATATTGAGCAGATTAAATATAATAGATGAATTGTTGCATATTGTAATTTACTTATAATTGGCCGGAAGGCTTTAAATTACAAACCAGAAATTAATTAAAAGAAATGTGCATCGTTTGATACGACCATTTTATGGTCGTCATAATCGACCTGCTGAATCAACAATTCGTACTGTTATCTCCAAATTTCGCACCAAATTTACTTTGTTGGTCATCCAACCATCGACTTGAATGCGTAGAGTGCGTACCGAAGAAAATATTGCAGCCGTAACGACCAGTGTTAATGACGATCGTGAAATGTCAATTCGTCGCCGTTCTCAGTGATTGGGCATGTGTTACCATAGGGATTTTTTTTGCCTCAATTGGCTGAGTTGAACTTGGTTGACATGTGGTTTTATAAGGACGGTGCAACATGCCACACTGCTCGTGAAACAATGGATATGTTGAGAGATGAATTTGGTGAACAGCTTATCTCTCGATTTGGCCCTGTGAGTTGGTTCCCGAGATCTTGCCATTTAACGTCTCTTGATTATTTCTTGTGGGGTTATGTCACGTCGTTAGTCTATGTGGACGAGCCGAACACTATTGAAGCCTTACAGGATAACATAATACGCGTTATTCGTGGAATAACGCGTATTATGAACCTTCCGAATGGGCATTTTGAGACGGACAACATTTACATGAAATTATCTTTAAAAATTAAATGGCAAAAACCAATTTATCGATTCCAATAAAAAATTTTAATATATGATGCAAATTTGAGTGTTTTATTTGATTTAAAAAAAAATCATTTTTTATCCGTAGTTTTTTAAATATATATATATATATATATATATATATATATATATATATATATATAAAAAAATAAAAAATATAGCTGTATATTCCCGAGATAGTCGTTGCTAATTCCAACAAACAGTGAACTGTTAAAATTCATATAACAGCTTGTAAGTGGGATTTGATCACATCTCATGAGGATCGGTTGACGAAAAACTTTGATATTGAATGAAAAAATAAATGGTGTTTTCCTCTCCTCAATAATTATGTTTGTGTATTTAAAATGGGCTATCTCAACCCAATTTAAATACACGTCCCCAACAAAACAACTTTTCCTACGAAATATGAATATAAGTCGATACTTTGTATTCCGATGTTATCATAGAACTTTTATAGAATATTTAAATTTTCTTTCTTGAAAAATGTTATCTATATTTTCCTTAAATGTTCAAAACTGTATGTTTACCATTCTCTAACAACTTACATAAATTGTTTTGGATATTATTCCTCCCGTACTTAGAGACGTAAGACATGAAAGCAGCAAGCAAAATGTACCTATCATGAACGTTACTGACATTAGGAAGACAAATGCAACTCCGTCAAATGAAGAAAAACAATCTCCACATCTTTTGTAATAACCGAAAATGCCAACCATGGCGGCACCAATAAGCTGAAAAAAAAGAGTGTTGAATAAATTTTAGAATTCATAATTTTTTAGTTTAAGCTTAAGCTTACCAATTCGAAAAGTTTCAAAAGTCCAGGGAAAGATTTTAAATATCCGGTATTTAATACAATATAGGAAGTATTGGTAGTACTGGTTGTGGTACGGGTAATGGTGACTGAGTGAGACATATTGCTAAGATTTTTGGTTTAAGGACTAAAGGAATACAGTAAAAGGTGGTGAAGCTGTAAGCAGAAGAATATAAATGTAAATTGAATATACATGAGTGTATATGCAAATGAGTCTTAATCCATATCAATGTTATACTATTTCCGGTTGGTTGACCACATAACATAAAAGTAGGCCAAGGCTACGACACACTCCCATATGATAAGCATCTCACCATAATGTAAAAAGTGAGTAATGCAAGGCAAACGTCTCGTCAATTGATTGCAACCTTTACGGTATGTAACATTCGTTACATGAGAACTAAATGACCAGTAATATGAATAAAAAAAACGCTTCTCTACAATGTTATGCTTCGTAGTTTCAATACTTTCCAATCGATATTGATATATTGTACTCGATATTTTGGAGTATCTAATACTCGACTTCAGTATAGAGCATATATTTTATCATTTCTCGTTGAAAAATATTGCATTACTTCTACATCACTTTAATAGGATATTTTGACTTACGATGTGATTATAAAAATCGCTAATGATAAGGAAAAGAATGCGATGAAAACGTATGGGTTAAACGAGTTGTCGGCTTCCTTTGAGATTCTTCCCAATTGGGAAGACTTTACACACCATTTTTTATAGGTAGTAATTTTTTTGGAAAGATTCATTTTTGTCGGTATAGATATTATCAAATCGAGTATTTAAACGAGTACAGTGTCGAAATTTCTAATTTGAGCTCTATGATTGTTATTCACTTGGAAGTAACCAGATCCCTCTTCAGAATTTCCCAAGCAGCTTACGACTTCCGACCTTCGGGCAAGTATTCCCTGGTAATGCCATCAGACATCCGTTCGATGGTAGCTAAAGTGAGGCGACTATTTGGCCAGTAGGTAACTTCTGTTACTGAAACTCAACTTACCGGTTTAGTGGTCGTTGTCAGCCCCAACACTAGGATCGGATGCAGTGGCCTTATAAGCCGCTCATCTTAAATAAATTGTATTATGAAAGCACCGAAGAAAATAATGAAACGTTAAAAGGACCATGATTTAAGTATATGTCCGCACTCTTTACAGAGAAAGTGCCTCTATTCGACTAGCGGATGTCGATAGATATAAAGCTGACATTACCGCCTTCCAGGAGATGCGATGGACAGGACAAGGATGTACTCGGCGTAAAACCGGTGACATTTACTATAGCTGCCACGCAGAAAGGCATGAATTCGGATGTGGATTTGTTGTGGAAAAGAGACCAAAACTACAAGTGACCGTATAGCCACTATCCGCATCAAAGCGAAATATTTTTTTATTTCGTTGATCTGTGCATATGCCCCGACGGAAGAGAAAGACAAGGAGACCAAAGACACATTTTATGAATGCCTAAAAGAAGCATATGACCACTACCCTGGCCACGACATTAAAATTGTTCTGGGAAATTTTAATGCCAAAGTCGGAAAATTCTGTCTACACGGTAACACCTCCGGAAACGGATTCAGACTATGGTAGTAAATAGAACCAGATTCTCGCATAAAAACATCCACAAGGCAACGTGGTTATCTTTTGAACATAACACGATGAATCAGATTGATGATGCGGTAATAGATGGAAGACATGTTCCTAGTGTCATGGAAGTGCGTGTAATTCGTGGTGGTAATATTGACTCGGATCACCACCTGGTTGCAGCTAAGGTACGCATGAGATTAAGCAGAACGAAAAATGTTCGTACCCAGGCACAAAGGAAGCTGGGCCGCATACCCCTGAGATAGCCACAGCCTACTCCACCAAACTGTCACAATTATTACAACTAAACGCCCCTTATCCGGTCGTTCTTGACGCACAGTGTCAACATATTGCGCATTCTATGGCAACTGCTGCAAAAACCATACCTGAGTATGTGGAACCGCGATCAGACAAGTCCTGATACGATGAAGAATGCCGCATAGTGTCTGAGCAAAACGAGTGAGAGCGTGAGAGTGAGGAAATAGAAAGGTACAGGGATAGAGGTGAAGCCCGAAAATTATACCAAAAGATAAGAAGTACAGGGTATGGAAAAGGGCTCCCCTCCTGTAAGGATAGCGAGGAAAATCTGGGCACAGATACGCAGAATGTGCTGCAACAAAGGAGAGAGCATTTTTATAAGCTCTTAGTTCGACGATGGCATAAATTGCCCAGCTCCGAGCCAAATAGAGATCAGAACAGCAGTATTGCGGCTTAAGAGCAACAAAGCTGCGGGCGCTGATGGTCTGCCAGCAGAGTTGTTTAAAACTGGTGGCGATGAGCTGATAAACAGCCTGCATCAGCTCCTGACCGGATATTCACACTACGACAAGTTCTGGAGAAGACCTGTCTTCTGCCTTCGATAACCCGATACGGCAAACTGTATGGAGCCATGCCCAAGTTTGGAACGCCTACGAAGCTTATACGTCTTTGTAGGATGTCGCTGACTGACAAAGATCTAAACGAGCCTTTTTACACCAAATGAGGATTTAGGCAGGGCGATAGTCTATAATTCGACCTCTTCAACATACTGTTGGAGCTGAATATGAGGAAAGCTGTAGTTAACGCGTCTGGTAGCATCTTTAATAAAAGCCATATGTTATCCGCATATGCAGATGATATAGAGAGAGATGTTATTAAGCATCGAGAAGAAAGCATTGAAAATAGGTCTAGTGGTAAACGAGGACAAAACAAAGTAGACAATTATAATTATAATAATGAGGTGGTAAAAGAATTCAACTACCTCGGTTCCGCTTTAAACAAAACGAATGATGTCAGCATAGAGATAAAGAGGAGAGTATTGCTTGCTAATAGATGTTACAATAGCCTAAGCAAGCGAATCAATGACTCAATCACTCGACAAACAAAAATTCGACTGTACCAGATGTTGGTTCTACCTATTTTGTTATATGGCGCAGAATCCTGGGTTATGACACAAACGGATGAATCAGTACTGGCAGTTTTCGAGAGGAAAATACTCCAGAAAATATATGGACCTATCATCGTTAACGGGGTATCGGCGTCGCATGAACAATGAGCTGTATGAGCGTTTGCGTTGGCCGGGCCATTTTGTGCGAATGGACCCAAATGCTCCGGCACGGAAAGTTTTCGACAAAGAACTCGGTGTACGGCGCAGGGGAGCGACCAAACCCCGTTGGAAAGACAAGCCTTTGAAGTATTATAAGAGATAAGATATGACTATTTCAGTCGCCACCTAAGAAGAATAAGAAGAAGACGGTGTCAATTCGGAAATATCGCAGGAAAAAATCCAAAAAAAAGAAATTAAGATTTTGTGCTTTTTTGGAATTCTTTTATTTTTCATAATAGCACGACGCCATCAAAGAGGGTAAATAAATGTCTTATTGGGCCATTTGCCACCGAATTGTGCTTTGTCCCTTGGGCGACTGCACATCGTGCAATCTCTTCAATATACTTATGAATATGATAAGAAAGAAGGTTTACCGTAAATACGACCGGTATTATTTTTAACAGAGGTCACGTGAAGGTGATACAGTCCTCATTTCTCTTCATATCATTCTTCTCAAACAACGGTAGCCTTGACAGCCAATATTAGGTGTATCGTCCGTAATGTACGATTACTCATCTTTCGAAATTGGTCTTTAAGTACTGGAGTAACTGAGACGTCATATGGCAGATACAATTTTCAGTCTTCAACCTCATAAAATGCCCTCTCTTAAAAAGTGCCAAAAATTGACCGTTTAAAAACGCGCTTAAAGGGGTTGTCAAAATTCTTTTTGTCGCTAAGTTGGCACAACTGTTCTCTATATTGAGTCGTAGTTTAAGTGCTATCTGTTATTGAGATTGAAAAATGTTTTGATAATTTAGTTATTCGTTGTCGTAAGTGCATTACTCAGGAGACGTACTATTAAATGAATATTAACTATTTTGTGTTATATTGACCGATTCCCGATATTTTTTTTTGGCATAACACTTGATTGAGGTCATCACATTTCAGTCATCAACAGGCCCCAAAATTTGTGTCTTCGTTACGAGATTTTTCGAAAACTTCAACTAATTTAGAAAAACCGATCCTAATGCAGAGTCATATGCAAAAAATCAGTTCGCAAAATGCTGTCAAAAAATAGCAAGTGTTAATCTCTCTTATACATACTCGTACAGCAATCTGTTATGATTATGTACATATGTACGTAATTTTCAAAAATCGGCATAACGCGAAAGAAAATCATTTTGATGGAACACATTTTGTTCGTTATTTTGATATTTCGCAATCGTCTGGTTTTGAAATATAAAAAATGAAATAGAATAGAAAAAAAAAATAAAAAATCATTTTTAATCATTTAACTAAAATTAACTTAAAAAGCACATATCGATATTTTCATTTTCTCCTGTACATAAATAAAAATGTTTTTTTTTCTGGCGTCATTGATTTGCACTACTATTTTCACTATACGTGCCATATGAGCGGCTCTCTGTGCTTTTATATTTATATGAATTTAAGTAGTCAACTTTTCTCGAGAGTGTTGACTTTTGAAACATGTTTGCACAAAAATTTCTCATATGAAGTGGTCATAATTAATGGGATTTTTTGTTTATTTTTTTACAGCCAATGTCTACATTTATTTTGATTTATTCGGACAAATGTGAGTGAGGAGGTCATGCTAGTGCATAACAGTACAATATCAGGTTTTTGAGTGAACCAAATGAAAAAATACGGAGAAAATGAAACAAATATTTAAAATAAACGTTCAAAATAATTATGGAGAAAAGTCCTGGCCAAAGTTCAGAACGCCCATTTTGAATCGCAACTGGAAGCGTGCAGGTACAAAGTTGGGCCGACGCAAAAAGTTCGGTCGAACCGAAACGTTGATATCGTCCACTATGAATTCCGGTTCACAGTGCCCTGGCTAGTATACCAGTTTGGAAAAGTTTTGGGAAGTATCGAAAAAGTCAAATTTTTTTAGAGATGAGTTTTATCTTTGCAAGAGCCTGCTTTTTCCTACAGCACCAACTAACATTTGCGTCTCTTCTGACATAGTGCCACGGACAATTTACCGGATCATGTCAAAACCCCTACTTCTGATATATAACATATTAGCTTACCATGCGTTTCTTTCGAAAAGTCTTACTTTTTATGTTTTTTTAAATACTAATAAAGAAACTTTTACAGAGGTGCGCATACCGCTTGTACGTGGAAGTTTTTTTTTGCCACTGGATCAATCTTGTCCGCTCGTGAAACGCCTCTACAGTGTCATAGACGATGGACGATATAGTTATTTTAAACGAGACGACAGGCTTAGTATAACCATCCCTTGATATTTTAAAAGCCATAATTTTGTTTTATTTTATTTTAATTTTATTTTCACATGGCATAACATGCTAATAGAAATAACCGAGTTTTTTATCAGACTACTGCATTGTAATTACCTTTATATTACCTATTAAGTAACAGTGCCAAGTAAAAACCAATTACAATCAATAGTCATAGTACTTCTTGTCTAATCGAGTACTGAACCCAAACCCAAAAAATTACCTTCGCAATAGCTATAAAAAAATTTCAATAATAATTCTTTACTAATCACATGATGTAATTATTTTTATTGAACAAAAAAAAAAATAGCATGAATATGTTACGAAATCGTTGCATTTAGATAGGTGATATATCAATTTTGGAGAATATATTTAACAGTTCAAAACTATTTTATAGCCAGGTATTTGATATTGCGTTTTGGATAAATCAGTTACATTAGAAACTGGTTTCCCAAGTTAACTTTAGTTTTTGGAATGACACGTTGCAAAATTAATGCATATTTCAAAAAACCTTCTAAATGAGCAGTTAGAAAGGCACTTATTGAGCTGGAATCAACAATGATAACCTGGCATTACATTTGAAATCCCCAATTTAATACTAACGCTGGTAAATGGCCATGTGCATAACAATTTAATGAGAGCTTGAAGAACATTTTGAATTCTATATGTAAGTTTTCAGTTAATATTTATTAATTTAGCATTAAGTCTTTAAAATGTCGTCACAAAATTATTGTGATGCAAGATATCTCAATAACTGTTTTATTGGCGATAGAAGCACAAATATATTGTTTATGATAAAAGCCTACAAATTCAAAATTTGGAAACCCATTCAACCCGGGTGAAGTATAGGGGTACCAAAATGGTATCGAGTGTATCTTTAAATTGAGTCAAAAATCGTATATCATACTATAATTTTCACTGTATTGAATCAGCTTTGAATTTGCTTTATTATGTATGAAGATCATAGCAAAAAGTTAACCCAACAAAATTAGTTTTCACATGAATGTTCACTGGTGGCAGTCTAGGATACTGCAAAAAAAATATACCAAATTCTGATAAAACCTCCGACTGTCACAAACAGTAAATGTTTAAACTTCGTTGAAATCGCTTTATAATTCGAAGTGAGTTGTGTTTACAGAAATATAGGACGCTTGTGTAGACATGGCTAAATCGATTCAAAAAGTATTTATTTGCCAATCGGCATAAATGTGAGGGTTTATGTGTTACAATACTACATCATTGGAAGCAACGGTAACAAATCAATAAATATTAAACTAGCCAAGAAAATGTTCATACAGATTTATTTTTTTAGTAACGAAGATGAAAGTTTTAGAACTCTATCCTTTTATAATTTTTTCTATTTTTATCTATCCATACATCTATCTATCTATCAAGCTATGTATCTATTTATCTGTCTACATATCTATCTATTTCTTTTTCTACTTACAGAAAGAATAAAACTAAATGTTTCAAATTATAATTTAATATGTGATGGTGTGCTTAAACAAAAGGAAAGTATACCAATTGGGGACTAGCTAGACATTATACCAATCTCGAGCGTAGGCTTTATCTATTGATAGTACATAATTGAGAGTGATTTATAAATAAAACTAATAAATTATTTGAATTGCTTATATTCTTATTTATTGTACTTATATGATTATTATACATTCGTACGATCCAATTTTATGAACATTTTCATAAACAAATCACTCACTGTTTCAAACATTTCAAATTTCAGGATTATAACGTCACGGAAACTATGACTTATATTTAACGAGTAAAATTGATAAAACAAATTCTACAAAGGTTACATCATCTTATTCATATGCAAATTCCAAATATTGAAACGGAAACATATTAAATTTTTGTGATCACTTACTTAGAACTTGAATTGACGCTCAAATAGTATGGGAATTATTACTACATTTCTACAACGTTAATTGTGTGAGCAAAGACATGATGTCATTAGATATGTAGACAGATATCCGTATAAACATCATTTGCTGATTTCGAAAATATTTTTGTTGGCTTTTTTAAATTCAAGAAATGTACATAGCTTCCAAAACGTAAAAATATGTTAATGAAACCAAGTCAATCGTCAATCCATGCCAATCGCCGCAATGCAGTGAATAAAAAAAAAAAAAAAAAAGCTACAGCATGTGGTTATAAATTTACTGACGTTATATTTGTTATTTAATTATGTTATTTGCTTATTTTAACGTGAAGTAAAGTTAAGGGTTAAATTAAGAATAGTTCTTTATAAACAATGAAATCACCGTAAGCGCAGTTTGAAGTTTGACAAAATACGCAAGCACATTTTATGCAAAGAATACGCAAATGGTTAGACAAATTGTTTTTTTCTGGAAATAAAGTTGAGATTAGCCGTAAATTTCTTTCTACAATAATTTTGATTGCTATTTTTGCAGATTATAGTAATTTGATTATTATTGTATGAATACCATCACATTTGACGTTAAAAACCCCAAGGCTATTAAAGTTCCATGTTGGAAAAACGAAGGAGAGGGGACAAAATAACGCTTGAGCCTGAGTATTATTTGTAGAATGGGAATATTTTCAATGAAGTAGTCAAGATACCTGTGACAAAGGATAGGCTAACTAAAATAAAATAAAATTAAGTATCAAGTAAAACTAAATAATTTTCCGGTGTTATCTATATAAAGGGCAATCGACATAACTCAGAGCAAATTTGTATGGATTTAATTTTTTAATTTAATACCACTTTTTCGAATCCCATCCCAAAAATGGATAAATGAATGAAAATCCTTCAATAAAGAATTCCAACCATGATGATCGTATCCATGTTTGACTTATAGATCAAATATTCATAAAAACTATTGAATGTTTGGTCTTTCTTACTACGAAAATTCACTTTTTAAAATAAAAAATTAACTTTAATGGATTCTTTTGAATATGAGTTTATACGAGTATATAATATATTTGATTAGCATTCATTTTTAGGGGTTTGGTAGCTGATTACAGACATCAGCTGCGAACATTAGTATCTGAAGGTCAGAATCCGTTGACAATTCAGCTGGACCTCCAAACAATTTTGTTGAAATCAGTCGCAAGTTCGAATCAATTTCACTTTCAAATCTGCAAGCATTTCTGTCCATAGCAGTTAATAAAACAATAATTTTCCCCGAAAATAAAGCTTATATTATCTGTGCTAGTAACTTCTCTGTAACGCGAAGAACTACATATGACCAAAGGGAATAGTGGAAAAAAAATCAAGTTAATATCGGTGCCATCGTAATCATACACTGTCTTTCAGCTGATGTACGAGATGAGTTCAAAAAATAAGGTTAATTTTCAAATTTCGCGGGCTACGTTCATTCGACTTTCGATTTTTATTTTTTTTTTTTATGTTGGTGCACTTATCTCGATGATATGTTGACGGTTTTATCCATATAGCATGTTTAGCTTGTTTGTGAGAGGCATAAATAAGACAAGTGTTCTGCGTGTTCAGCGATTTTCTGTTTTCGAAAAATTGGATCAAAGAAGTTGCATTAAATTTTGTGTAAAAAATTTAATTAAGTGCTCAAAAACACCTGAAATGTTGATCGTGATACAAGTGGTACAAGCTTTTCACAGAAGTTCGAGAAGATGTGAATGACGATGCTCGCTCTGGATGCCCCAGCACGTCAACAACCGATGAAAATGTTGAAAAAGTGAAGAAAATTGTTATGAAGAATCGTCGAATCACAATTAGAGAAGTTGCTTAGTTGGCTCATGCCATGCAATCTTTTAGGAAATTTTGGACATGAAGCGTGTGGCAGCGAAGTTCGTTCCAAAATTGGTAGTTTTTTACCAAAAACAACGTCGCATGAGAATCGCTCACGAATTGTTGAATGACGTTAACGATGATCCAGATTTGCTTGAAAGGGTCATAACTGGTGACAAATCATGGGTATATGGTTATGCCATCGAAACCAAAGCCCAATCGTCCCAATGGAAGAGTCCAGGAGAGCCAAGACCAAAAAAAGGACGCCAAGTTCGATCAAATGTCGATTACCATGGCGTAGTGCATCAGGAGTTCTTACCACAAGGTCGTACGGTAAATACGGAGTTTTACCTTGAAGTTATGCGCCGTTTGCGTGAAGCAATACGAAAAAAACGCCCGGAATTGTGGAAAAAATGCATGGCTTTTGCATCATGATAGTGCATCTGTTCACTCATATTTGCCTGTGAGAGATTATTTGCGGCACCCCTGCGACTTTTTCTTGTTCCCAAGATTGAAAAGACCCATAAAAGGACGGCGTTTTGCGACGATTGAGGAGATAAAAACCGAATTGCTGAAAGAGCTCTGGGATATACCAAAAAGTCCATATCAGAACTGCTTCGAGGATTGGAAAAAAACGCTGGTACAAGTGTATTATATCTGAGAGGGACTGCTTTGAAGGAGATAAAATAGAAATTGATGAATAAATAAATATTTTTGGAGAAAAATGAAAATTCACCTTATGTTTTGAACACACCTCGTATTGTAATAAAATGCGACTGTGCATCACCTTTGGGCCAGACACTGTAGCATGTGAGCGAGGGTGTCTTTGCTGCTATTTTGCTGTTGTTGTGCTTTGTATGTTTTTGGGCAATTTCCTGTTGTATTTCATTATGTTTATTCTTAGAGATGGAAGTTTTGTTGAATACGGAGTGAATATTTAATTTTTAATTCTGTAGAAATTTGGACAATTCTATAGGATTTTGTAAACAAATCCAGGCCAAATACTAATACAACTAAAATTAAAAAGTTTTTAAGCAGGGATTTTAAATTATTTTACTTGAAGTAATTTAAATTTAAATACGTTGCGTTTGGAAGTCATGTTAGATTATTTAATTTAATCATTAAAGGCACTGGTAATTTATATAACATTGTTAATCACATCTATATTTTTAGCACTCTCAAATAAATTATAAATTATAACCTTTTATTTAGAAGTAGATTTGCCTGATGACTAAGACCGAAGTGTGACGGAGCAAATGGAATGTTTGTTATCGCAACTGATACGTGATACGTAATAATGTGACGTGCTAAAATATGGAAGAACATAAGAAACTGTACGATGTTTTCTATTTTGACAAAAAGCGCAATATGTTTGAGGCCTCTAAAACGCAATAGAAAGAACAATTGACATCGACTTGGAAATTAGAATGTTACCGATTCTCAATGGATGTTATCATGATCTGAGAAAACGATTTAGTGCAAAAGTCTTAAGATAATACATATACGATACGATATGTTGAAAAAGATTGCATGAAACCAAACGGATTGGAAGTTTTCTCCATGTATGTCTTATGATCGATTAGGTTTTAAGTAAGTAGTGTCTTGCTTAAAGTAGGAATAAACTTGGCTGCTCTAATTTAAGCAATCAAACGGCTGGTCTTAATTCATAATATTTTGCATTTGCAAAAAATTATGAAATGTCTACGCGAATTCAATAAAGCTATGCACACGCATGTTTTGGTTCCCTCTATACTAAATTGCGCCTTTACATTTGTTGCAAATTTTTACATTTTTGCCCGTAGTTTTGAATACATGGTTTTAGCCTGTCTCAACAGTTAGTGGATCATAATTTAGCTAGTGGGTCTGCGCTAATTATTCGTACCTATAATTGCATCCCCCAACATCAAACTCTAAAATAATATTGTTTGTTTCAACAATAATCCTGCTGTGTTTAGTCAGACGCTCTATAAGTACGTAATAACGTTCCATTAGCTCTTGTGCCATGTACCTATACAATGGCAGATTGTCCGATATACATATACATATATTGAATGCAAATTGCAAATCTCATCACAAGTACTGCAAAATCCGGAACATTTCCGAGTTCATTTAAAGGTACTGCACTAATATGTACAAAAAATTAACAAATTATGTAAAATGAAATATATAAAACGTTGCAAATTCCTACGTACTAAAAATATCAAATTTTTAAATAGAAGTTACTTCGTTTCAGCCCGTTTGATAATCAAAGGGCGAAATGCTCAGTGCGTATGCAGTCACTTCAGAAATAAGTCGAAGCAAATTTATAAATCAGATAAATGCGCCCTTTATAGTAACATGTTGGAGAATTTACGGATTAATGATTTTAATAATGTTCAAAATAAAAGGTATCTTTTAAAATAAACAAGTGTGAAAAATTTTAATTTTGTATTCTTCGTTTTCTTTTTCTCCATATTTCTCTCCCTCTCTCTTGTTTTCTGGTAAAAAAAAATGTAATCAGTCAATGGTAATCTTACTCACACACCAAATGCATATCGAACATGTTCCAATGTTTTTTTTTTTAATTTTTTTATTTCGATTTTTACAACGTCGAAGTGTTGAAACGAAATTTACAGGAACCATGTTCATATTTATGTACTATTTTCCTATCTATACATGTTAACATCTACTGATGTATGTTGGTATTTGAATTTTCGAAATGAGATCATCGAGAAAGGCAGAATAGAGTGGAACTATGGCCCACATGCGCTGAATTGTTGCTCACTGCCAGCGAGATGGCACACAGTGGTTTGTACAGCATTATTTTCGGCTTTTTAATAATCTGTTAAAGTCAACATAATTCCTAAAATACGCTAAGATATTAATAAAATAAAAGTCTTAGTGGCGCCGTAATTGCTAAAGGTGAGTATCTATCGATGAATTGATCGTATAATGGCACTATTGTACAATTAAATTCTTTCATACACCAGTAAGATGCTTAATGAAATAATAACAGTCGAAGGAAGGAAGAATAACCTGACGATGGCTTCCAGTTTACACATTCAAATATCGAGGTTATGTAAAAGTAATTATTCAGGGGTTTTATTCATTCGAGCGTCCATTCATTCAGAAATGAGTTTTCTGTCTTGTTCGAACAATTAGGTGCAGTTCTTAATTTACTCATTATTGAAATTATTCGGCTTAATTGGTTGCCGCAAACACCAAGACAAATTTAAAACTGATGATAAAATAATTTCGATTAAAACCAAAAAAACAGCATATATTGGCAAATGCATAAATTCATAAAATGTCTTTTGACATTGACATGAATATAAATTTCATAACGAGAGTTTTTCAACTGGAGAATGCAAATTCCCAGTTATCGGCATTACTTGCAAATACAAATATGACAATACAAACAAAACATAGAAAATGTATATATAGAATAAAATGTAATTGCACAATTGATTTAAGAACTAAACAGCGCATTATTTCCGAAAAATTTAAAGCATTAAATAAATGTCAGCCGAATGTGTCTTTTGAATTTGAAGAACAAATTCATAATTGGCCATAATTATAGTTGTAATGATTATTGCGCTTTGGGAGTTTGAAAAATCCCTGAATCTATATATTCTAAGGTTCATATCATTAATTCAATTCTACTAAATTTGGCCAAATTTGACAAGTTTTGGATAAAGATGGTTGGATGGAGTTGAATATAAACACCTTTGCAACATCTTTTTTGAAACTTCCACATAAATTGATCAATTTACCGAAATTTTTATCTGATATTTCTAATTGGAAATTAAAATGTTGTCCATTTTATTGCATTGTATAATACTTGATCGTCACTTTCCAGCATCTCCCTTACAGATTGACTATTGGTTCTGTGAGTCAAAGCACGATGAGCACAGAGCGATATTTATAGAGACTGCAGCAGATGTTTGTCTTTGTAAAATTAAATTAGGAATGCTGGAACAAATGGCATCGATACTATGTAAAAATCGCGGATGCAATCCGCTTGGAGTTCAATTTTAAAAATTGCCGTCCTACAACTGTGGACATTAATGGCATTATTTCTTTTTGTTGATACTGCCGCAAAATCTTTTATATTCTCCAAAAAGTACGTTTAACAGATCTGACGAGAACAAAAAATCGAAAAATGTTAGACTTTCTCACATCGTAGTCAATTTCAACTTGTCTACTTATTTCCAGGAAAAGCTTGGTCTACATTTAATTTATTGATTTATTTATTTGAAATTTTGGAGAAAAAATCACAAAGAGCCAACCCAGTGTGAGATGGCATATTATGGTGGTGCAAACATTAAGAGTCGTTTGCCTTTTTCCCTGAACATCTTCACGCAAATGATGCATAACACTCCTAATTGACTATAAGTATTGTTAAGCGTTATTTATGTCTATTCGTAACTTTTTATTTTTAAACTATATATCTCAGTATCATTTTTGTTAGCGTCATATTAACATCAAATCAAATCGGGAGCTTATTAAAAAGCTTATCTGTAAATTTAACATTTTATAAAAAAATTGGTAGAGTTGTCTAAAATCATACTAGATAATAATTCTGCAATAAACCATGACTACTTTTTTCCTGCACTCAGAAGCAAAAAAAAAGTATTTTACTCGATTTCGAATTATGCATGCCCAAAAATTATAATTTATCTTCCTAGTTTCATTTATTTCTTTGAAATAGTTCAGAGAAATGATTTGTTTTTTAATAAAAGTTAAAAGCACACCTTTCTAGACAAATTTTACATTTTTAAAGTCCTTCTCATGGATTGACTTTGAGAATTTATCACCACTAATCCGTTGGAGATAATTAAACAAATTGTTCTCTTGTCTAACAAATGACAACAGTATGTTTAAAATATGTAATGAAGCAAGCTTTTGACCAGACGTCTTATGATTCGGTCACATAGTCTGTACATACCTTCGCACCATACGACTGCGTTTGTTGTACCTCACAATTCTAGCTTTACTCTACAGCACGATATTGTTTGTATGGGGCAAACAACCAGGTTTTATAAATCTCTTTTATTTAGGATATGGCATAATTATTACAAAAAGGGTCACATGGATTGGCGTTTTGATGTACCCTACGGACAGTTAGGGATATAATGCAAATAAGACGTAGTTACACCTCTCACAGCATACTTCTAAAAAGTTTATTTCAGATCCCATGATGTAATGTTAGTATTTTGAAGACACAATATAACGTCCAACCAACTGCGCACCTATCCAACACTGTGTCTATCCATATAATTTGTGTGTATGGTCGCCGATAAATTGAATTTCTGCTATAAAACTTATTGGATAAAAATCAGACTTTTCTCAGTAAATGTGTTGGCAAAAAAACTTGTATATGCGAGTACGCAGGTCACTTTTTGTGGAAAAAATCGCACTTTGTGTATGTTTTTGATGATTTAAATTATTTAGCTGTCAAACATACGTTCAACAGTTGTTGAAACATCAATTTTCATTACGGAAAATAAAAGACAACTTCGCAACCGATTTTGAGCTGCCGAATTTCTCGATCGGACTGTATACATGCATTCTTTATGGGCATCGAACCGCGTGCTAGGCTTAGAGCAGAAGAAAATTCAAACGTACTGCACTCCAAGGATGTGTGTACGATGGATTGTATGTTATTTTCAAGATACGTGATTTTGTATACAATTATGTGGACCAGAATAATATGTATGATTTTACCCAATATTGATAAGATAAGATAAGAATAAGGATTTGTAATTTTTTAACCGAATGTTAAATAGAAATAATCGACAGATTTGTTCTAAAACAACATAACCACAACAATCTCCCAGATATTACTACATATAAATTTTCCTTTTTTTCAAAGTTTGGACGATGGGGGAATGTTATGGGGAAGACAGTCACAGTACACTGTACAGCGTGCTATATGAAATAACGAAATTTATATATATACATATAGTATATATATATATGTATATATTTCATTTTTCCAAAACAACAAACAAATTTAATAAAATCGAAATGAAGGAGGAGAAAGCCATTTGGCAATGTTCTGCGTACACAGGGAAATTGTTTGAAATATGTATGTGCCTGCCGCCACGCCTACGCAACGTGCAATGATTTAAAATATAAACTGAAGTACATAAGAATTATAAAAAAAATATGTTAAAAAACTTTAGCACGAATTGCCACTTATTGTAACAACCGAGTAGTTGAAGATGTTCTATTTAAATATTGTTTGCCAATTACTTATGCACTTTTAATTTGCTTTAAAATCTTACGTTTTTTAAATATATTAGCGCTTTTTACACTTTCACACGTCTTAGCTCGCGTACGTTTTACTTCAGACTGACTGAAATCGAAACCTGAAGCAAAATACCCGAACAAAAAATTTCATTTTCAATATTTTATTTTTTTGCGTTTTTGTTTTGGTTCGTGTACTCTTAGTTAGTCAGTCAGTCATGACGTCATTCAAGCATGGGGACCCAAAAAAACACACAACACACACAGACAGTAACGCCAACAGAAGTGGTATCCCAATTTGTTGGAGCTTTATTGCCTCTATAGAAAATGTAAACAAATTTCGACGGCATTGAATACATGCCAATCGGAATTCTATTGAAGACTGGAACAACAAAGATTCATAACCGGTATTCTGTTGAACACATTCAATTTAGCTTTCGCTTTTTAATTAACAACAAAAGCAATGAGATTTTGTTTCTGTTAGATGGCAATTCGTATCGCTGTGGCGACATTATTTCAAAGTAATGATGTCAACTACACACCAATGCAGTTTCATTGATAACGCAAAACATTCGCGTTTTTTTCTACCTAATTGTTAATGACTCATTTGCTCTCAAGTGGTGAAGCATATGAAGGCGGTATGAAAAGACTGTTTCAATGCATATAAAATCTACGATAAAAACTGTCGAATTTTTGTCATTTTATTAATTTTTCACCACATTTTTCAATCTTCCTGTAAAAATGCTGATATATTATACCACATATATTTGTGTCTGGTATAATATAAAAATTCCAAACTCATATGCACGATAGTCACAAGTAATTTTTACGGTGCTACGGGCGGCCATTGTGCAACATTGATTCAAATGCAGATATTACTTTGAACCATATGTTATTTCTACACTGATAGTCAGTTTTATAGCTGCTAGGATCAATGTGAGTCGTTACACCCTTGAACACTGTTGGGAAATATTGCACACTTGAGCTAGGTACTATGTTCTTTTCACGATGAAAAAATAGCACTATACGAGTACGTGGTTCCCTCGTGACATTATTTTTAATGGCACTGCCAATGTTTTTGTACTGGCTTCCAACATCAGAACATGTTGTTTTTCTGTTAATATGTTCCATAATATTATATGTTTGTAAAATTATAAATTTACATTCTTTGATATTTCAATTCCAATTCACAAATATATTATCAAATATGTTATGACGTAAAATGTAAGTTGTTCCTATTTCAGTGTAGGAAACAAATTACATAGAGTTTCACAGCCAAAAATCAGTGTAATACTCCTGTGTAATCGATAAGTCTAGTAAGAGGTTCTCCAACTCACTTTAGGCTCCCTATCTGTAAGCTCCCATTCATGGGATGAAAGGGAATCTGTTGTTACTGTAAATAAAAAAAATCGTTTAATTGAATATAAAATTTAATTTACTATAATTACGACAAATTATTTCAAGACTTTTAATTACTGTTAATTTGTTACCAGGAATCGACAAATAACTAATCTTTGACACTAAACCTTGATTGCCATTGATAACTATTGTCATTTTGCCATTTCATTTCAGGAGCAAGATATCAGTTTTTTTCTAAAGAAAACATCCAAAATATGTTATCCTATCTACAGTCCCTATTAATTGATATTCTCACAATTTCCTCAATTAGTGAATAGACCTCCCACACCAAAAAAACGCAAAAGTAAGAAAAATTTGACGTGGAATACAAATGCCCGAGAGCGAATGCTTTTGAAAATGAGTACATTTGCCTTTAGTAAGCTTCTGTATTTGTCTTAAAAAAGCACAGGGTGTGTCTAATTGAAATAAGACCCACAAAAAGTTTTTTTTTCAATTTTTTTAAATTTTTATATAAGCTTCCCAGTGATATTTACGGTTTATTTTACATCCCCAAGGTAAATGTGTGGGTTTAAACATAAGTTTCGTTATAAAACCACAACTACCTATACATGAACGATAAGTAATATTTTGAACCACAAAAAATCACAATCATATTATTTTTTGCATTAATAGAGGCGGCAAACAGCTATTTTGGTAATGTTCTCATTTACTTTGTTCCGTTACTTATGTCATATCCTTGAAGTAAAAGGGCAGAAGCCTTACGTTTACCACAATGCACTCTGACTCAATCAATAAATCTTAGAGAATATTGTGAGAGGTAAAGTCTGCAAGTCCCGCCTTTTATTTCTATATCCTTAGCAATAAAGGTTTATTGAACTTTATTATGCTTTGTATTGCTTACCTCATCCTTGAGGTTGTGAGTTCCATTGCGTGATGCAATGAACTTCGTGTTTATGTGAGAGGTGACCAATAGCTGTAATGTAGTGAAGAATCGCATATACGAAAAATGATTAGGTTTAATTCAAATACAATATTGGATGTGGTTGCATAAAAATGCCTGTGTAAGCTTAATAATTTGCCTTTTAATTTGGTTTGTCGCCTCGAAACATATTTCCTGGTGTGCAATTAAAATTAAATGTCTATGTATTTTTTCTTTTGTTCTTTTCTACATTTTATTCAATCAATTCTAAGTTTTAAACGTTATGTATTCTAAATAATTAAAATGTTTTCAATTCCCATCTTTCAGGATTGCTTTAGTTTCTTTTAATTCTGTTTTATTTGATGGATATTTAAGTCTTGTAAAATGCATTTCTTTAAAAGCTAATAAGGGCAACGACCGTTATCATGAAGCGGATTTTAAAAGGATTTCTTGATATACTAAATTAATAAGAAGGAAGATAGCTAGATAACAAGAAGCAAGGCAAGGTAAGATATACATTATAATTTTCACATGTGATTAAATATTTAAACAAAGTTTATTTGAAGATCAAGACTTAAAAATTAGAATATAAAATGAGATGTTAAGGAAACTTGGTTTAATAAATGGTTTCATATTAAATGAGAAAATTATATGAGTGTGGATTTCTTCAAAGAATTAATTGAAAATAATGCTTGGCGCTAGGCGTTTAATCCAAACCATCATCGACAAAGTCTTGTTTTTTAGTTTTCTTTGATGCCTCATCCGCCTTGGGGGGAGTTGGAGAAGCGCCACCGCCATTAGCGGCTGCCGCACCGGAAAATCCGCCAGGGAAACCGGGTACACCACCGGGAAAGTCCTTCATAACACTCTCAATCAGCTTAGCAATTTTGGGATTCGATTTATATTTCTCTATATTAGCTGGGTTCTTAACGATGTCCTGCATGGCCGCCATTACGTCTGGATCACTCATGCCAGACAACAAATCGTCCATTTTCATTCCACTCAGGCCTGGGAAACCAGCAGCGCCAGGGAATCCGCCGGCGCCTGGAAAACTACCAGCACCGGGAAAACCACCACCTGCTGTAGAACTCTTTTGATGCTGTGCCTGCTGGCGCGCTTTCTGGCGTTTAGTTTCTTCGGCTTTACGCTCGCGTTCAGCCTTTTTGCGTTGTTGTTTTAAACGGTGTTGTTCGATCTTTTTCGCATTGGGTGTCACTTCGCGCAACCACTCGTCGGCTTCCTCATCGTAATCCAATTTACAAGCTTGCCTCAAATCTTTAGCGGCATCCTCCCAATTACCCAACAAACGATTAGCACGACCACGGAATTTGTAGGCAGCCGCTGAATCACAATTTATTTCTAAAGCTTTATCACAATCGCGTATACATGCGTTGGGTTTCTTTAGCTTCAAAAACGCTTGACCACGTTTGGCATGGAATAGCGCATTGCCCGGGTTCATCTCAATGGCCTGTGTATATAAATCGATTGCCTCTTGGAATTTCTGTTCACTATAAGCAGCTGCTGCTTGTGAACGCAATTCACTTGACTTGTCGACGTCTTCTTCTGTGGGTATTTTTGACGAATCTCCCATCGGTTGGTCAACATCATTATCGGGTCCGATGACACCTGTAAACAATAAGTATAAATAAAAGAAGTAGAGATAAATTGTTGTGTTATTTAGAGCGCATTTAAGTTGTTTTAGCTGTGTTTTCTGTTGCTTATTTCGTAAAAAAAAAACACAATATTGAGCTGAGCAGTACTTCATAACCCCTAGTTGACTATAGCCTATTCTAACAAAATCTCCTACGGTATAACACCACAAGCAAAGGTTATGGAATAGGGACAACGATCGTAATAATCTGCTCGAAGATACATGGAGTGTGCTGCAATTATAGAGAGAACATTCATATAACCTACTAGTTTTGGACGTCAACATAAGTAAAAAAAACCATGTCCATTACCGACTATGAAATGGATTGTCCTGCACTGAGCCAAAACGAAATCAGAATACAATATTGCGATTTAAGAACAAAAAAGGTGTTCCTAGTGTATAAACCAAATATCGCGTCTTTACTCATCGCTTATAAGGTTCTGTGATATGTGATATGTGAAAGATTAAAGGCTATTCTGTCTGACCCGATTGGTCCTTATCAGTGAGGGTTTAGACATGACAAATCTACAACTTGTCACATATTCACACCACACAAAATCCTAGGGAATGCCTAAGAAAAACAGATTGGCACATACCTCCTCTTCGTCAACTATAAAGCTGCCTTCGACAGTCCGATGCGGCAAAAACTGTATAGGCCATGTTCGAATTTGGTATTTTCGCGAAGCTTATACATCCTTGTAGATAGGCAAAAATCTTAATGATCCATTTTACACCAAATGAGGGCTTAGACAGGGCGACAGCCTGTAGTGCGACCTCTTGAACGTGCTATTGAAGATGATTACGAGGACGACTGGTACCATCTTTAACAAAAGCCATGTGATTCTTATGTATGCGCATGATGTTATTGGCAGAAAACTGCGAAACATTAAAAGGACCAAGCTTGATGTGACGAATTGGAGAATGAGCGCAAAATACCAGCGCTCTAACGATTGTTTTGCAAGTGCAGCGTATAATAGCTATGGTCCGCATGTTCCAGTCGCTCCATTTTTTTAGCGTACAAAAACTCAAATAATTCTTTAATTTATTCCATTCTTTTATTGATATTTTACACCCATAGCTAAATAGGAAACAGAAGACTAAATAAAAACGTAACATTTTTGCAGCTAATTGTCGGTTGACGTTCCAATTCCTATCACTTTCTTACGTATTTCCATGTTATGTTCTCATTATGATTTAAAAAGACGTTAATGTTATGTTATATCCAAATGAAATTAGTTCAAAATTCCGATAATTGCGTTTGGGATATCAAAGATGCTTTAATTACAACCTATTGCGTCCAACTATCCAAATTGATTTCAAACTATTGGTACTACATTACTGTCTATCTGCTCGAAACAAGGTGGTACAGAGCACGCATAATTATTTTGGATACAAAATTTTTATTCACTCACGCGGCATGAAACTATGACGAAAATATTTATTAATAACATTAAAATTAGGCGTAAACGAATATTATGTTATGTACTCTAATATGGCTATTATAAATTTTACTAGAAAAGCATTTACGACCAGAAAAGCATTTAGAAAAAAAATAGTTTAATATTTCTTACTACTGTGGCCTCTGCATCTGAAACACGAAAAAAAGCACATTTTAGAAAAAGAATCTGGAATTTGTACCGACTAAATTCAAATTTTAGCTGTCAATGCACATTTACAAGTCTTGCTGTCAAAAAATTCAAGCTCCAAATATCCCCAAAACCTTTTTTTACGGGACGCATAAATAATGCCCATGTATATGTTTTGTATATAAGGGGTTGTTGCCATAATTCAGTTATATACTTAATATGGCATATTGAGTTTCATTCCATTTTATAGAATACCCTAATTGTTTTCAGGATCGCTTTCGTACAGGCAATAAAACTCGTCGTATTTCATTTTAATACCTATCTTTATTTAAATTAAAAAGTCAACTAAAGCCTTCGCAACACTGTAGACGATGACGATGTACGAGCTTGTACTATATTACTATCATACAAATTAGGATCAAACTCGTGTCGAACAATGGTTGATGGTAGTTGGCTTATGCCACCGGAAGTTAGCATAGCTAACGATGATGGATCAATTAAATGAGTATAATTTAATTGTTGATTTAAGCTAAAAGACGTTGATGATGGAACCAGTGACGGCGATAGACTAACAGAAGTGGTGCACAATGGAGGCGTTGTGACATATGTTGCTGTTGTTGGTGCAGGTATCGCATCCTGTCGTGAACAAGGAAATCGTATACAACTTTGTGTTGGATCGGGCATGCAATTGGAGTCTAATTTTTCGCCGTTAGGATCCAACCAAAAACCTCCAGGTTCATCGCCTGTATAATGTGATATATTGGGATTTAAGTTCATAAAACCACCTCCGCGCTTGGGCTCCGGATTGCACAGAAAGGATAGACGAAAATCATCATGAAAAGATTTGTAATAGTAGTGGGTAGATACATATTTCTTTTGTTGTGCTATGCACATATCTTTGTAATCCATGTACATTTGCTTAATGCTGAGCTTGTGATGCAAATATCGAGTCTTACTCTTTTTGTTTGGCACCCAAGTCGGGTAAGAATTGATGTGGTCTAAAATGACCTGCCTTCTTCCGGGGTCCACTTTATTCGGAGCCGAATTATGCCCCCTTCTATCCACACCTGTGTAATAGCCGGTGGTTTTGTCAGCAAATTCAATTGCATTTGTAATGAAATTCCGATTTATACATAACGTTGACATCATAAAATGTTTACATACTCTTTTGTTTTCACCATTTATGCCTGAGCGCAAGAAAAATCGCGTATGATAAGCTCGTGGCGGTCTGTTTGACTTGCGAAATTCCGGTGTAACCTCTGTTTCAACTTCTTTGGTTTCTATACGAGCCAATATGAAGTCTTTTCTCCGCTTGTAGTCTAAAGACCAGAAAAGATCGCAGATTTGTTTTCGTTCCTCTTCCGTGAATTTCATGTGACATTTGTAAATGCAACGTTGTTCACATTTAATGGGCTTGGGGTTATGCTCTGGTAGTGGATCACCCGGTTTACGTCGATTGCGTTTCTTTTTTGGCACAGAGCTTGAAGATTCTATTTTCTTTGCATTCGGATCTATTGTTACTAAATTGCCTGTCTCCGGATCGAGGATTTGCTGAATTTCTTTAGGTTTATTTGACATGGATTTTCTCCGCTCTTCTCTCTCTTGTTCTGTTAAGGGTTTTATTTCTTTTTCAGGTTCTGGCTCATAACCCACCAATGTTTTCTTAATGGTGTGACTGGTAATGCACAGTGTAGCTTCGAAGTATTTGCGGCAGACACGTATCATATCCGTAAATTCGGAAATCTCATCATCCAAGTAGTAACAACAGTTGCTGCCACGAATTGCCGGCTTCTTTCGTTTCAAGCGCGTATATCGCTTCGCTTTGGTATGCTTGCGTATGTATTGCACTCGATTCTCTTTTGAGAGGGACCAGTAATAATCACACAGACGTTGCCTTTGAGCTTCCGTAAATTTTTTGGTACAATGTTGCTTACATATATCACGGCATTTAACCATGCGAGGAATTTTAACTTTGCTGTCATCTCTAGGAGGATGTTTACGGGGTCTACCCCTACGTCTGGCTAGCATGATCAAAGGTTCATCCTCCTCATCGTAATCATCAACTTCGTCCGTATCGACGTCTTCCTCTTCTCCCGCATATTCCACATCCTTTTCGAATTTTGCCTCATATTCTTCATCTTCGTCTGCTGAAAAATCATCTCTCCTCTCTGGATTATTATCGTGAGTGACCGCAATCTCAGAGTCTGGATTACAATCCGCCACTGGTTTTTTGTCCAATATCAGTTCTCTATCTTCAACTTCAATTTCCATTTTAACTTTTACATGTGGTGTATACAAAGGATCGTCTCCTGATTGATCATCCATGTCGTTACCCACTTCAAGCATTTCCTTTTTAACTGTTATAAGAGCTGTGGACTGCTTTGTTTTCTTTACTTTAGAAAGTGATTGTTCCTTCTTGATAACGATTTTTTTCTTTGCCATCTTTTTTGTTCGCTCTCCTTTCTTAGACGGCCTTTTGCTTTTAACTATTTTTGGAGGCTTTTCATCGAGATATAGAACATTTGGCTCTAATAATTGGACGTTGGTTTCTGCAAACATATGGCAAGCAAAAAAGGCACTTATCAAAATTTCGGAGCTATTTTGAGCTAGATTTTTTAGAGTTAATGTAAACACTTAAATTGCACCGAACAATACACAAAAAAAACTTGTAAAAATGCTACGTAGTTTTGCCATATATAATGTAAATTTGTATTCATTATTATTTTAAAGTAGTATATTTTATTTTCAAATGGAGTTTTTACGTAAGCAAGTTTAATGTTCTAATAATTGATTTTAATATTCATGAGAATAGGATAGTCTTTACAATTGAAGAACAAAATATAGAAATACAGAAATATTGATTTTTTTTCGTTTAATCCGGTGTCTAAAAGATTAATCCGCTGTACCAATCATTTTGTTTTTTTGACTACATATTAATAGGTGTTAATAGTCGTAAGTCATTTTGATTTAAATCTTAAGAACAAAGGAAATCCTTTTCGCAAGCATACAAAACAAACTTCAATAAAGACAAATTGAGTCAAAGAAGTAGACAATTATTGACATTTTGAAAATCAGTAGTACTGGTGTCCACGCATATACGGCATAAAATGCTTGTGGTTATAATAAATTTTTCCATAAGTCCTAATGAGTTGAAAAAAATATAATCTACATTTCTTACTATTGTAGTTCAGAGGTGTTTCGAATTATATATCAATAAATTTCAATATTTTTTTTTCTTTCGGACTACTGCGGCCTGTAATAAATTTCCGAAACAGTATAATTTTTAAATGTTGTCTGGTACTGCCTCAGGATCGGAATAACACCGAGCGACACCAACATGTAAATATATTGTTATTGGTAATTTTAAAAATTTAACTTTTGTAGGTATGTACAATGTATTATACTAAGTGTCAGCTTCTTCTTTACAATTTAACCAAAAGTTATTTAAGTTCTTCAACGAAAGCGTGCCTTTGGAAATTCTTATATTTATCGTGCTGATTAGATGTTTTTAAGTATTTAAAATTAAAAGATTCAACTAGACATGTGCGCGTCTAACACTTTTCCTCAAATAGGACCTTCCGATAACATATGAATTCTCTAATTATATTTTAATATTTATGACACTATTTAACAATGGATTGAAACAATTACAATTGTAAGCTTGTAATTGTTGCTAATGCAGCGAAACAAAATTGGATTAAATGAACAGTAATGAAAAACTGTAATCAAAAGTTCTATAAGCCATCCGTTATACAGTTATCGACTGGTTGAAATCATCTTAGTGGACAACGGAAAGTTAATACATGTCGATCTGTAATCTAAATGTAAATATCTGGTCAGTTGTCAATGTAATCTTCGCTAATATACTCCCATTATCAGCTCATCGCCAAAGCGATCCTGCTGTTAACTTCACTTCCTAACTTTTCTTACCTTCTAACACAAACAATTTATAAGTCTTATCTCTATCCCGCACTAGCACGCTCTACGTGTTCGTGCCCAGATTTTCATCACTGTCCCTACTTTTACTTTTCACAATTTGGTAATATCCTCAGGCTTGACATATTCTCGTAATTATCCATTTGCTCATTTAAAAAAGCGGTCTGTGTCCCCTCCTCTCTTCACCCCATAATAGCGTTCATTCAGCGATGACACATTCTTTATCGTATAAATGTTTTCCTGAACCAGAGAGAAGCATAGTATTACGATTTGAGTGTAATGGGAATATACTAGTGAAGCAACGATTAGGTTAGAAGAAGTCAACGACGAAATTCTAAGCTTTCACTTACAAAAAATTTTGTGTAATTTTGTTCAGTTGCCGTAACAAATGATATCAAATATTTCTGAACTCATTAAACCCACGTCTTTTTTTTTTTCAACCACCTTATTAATTTTAAAAGTCAACATTTACTACACACTTCTTTGCAATTCTTTAAATTTAGTATAAATGCTGTATAAAGTATAAAAAATTGGAAGTAAACTTGTAGTTCAGTTCCATGGTAAAGTTTTAAGCGGCTAAATTGGATAATCAAGACGAAACATTTTCTAAAAACTCTCGGTCCTATAGTTAACGAAATCTGTGTAGAATATATTTCGCCCATTTGAGCCGAAATTTGATAGAACCCCTGGTCCCGATTAAGGGAATCATTTTATATTTTATTCAGGCAAGGTATGACAAATGAGAGTGAGTTCTGAGTTCTTTTTCAAATGTAATAGAATTTTCGGTTGTAATTTATTTTAACTTGTTATGATTTAAACTTATAATACACACTGGTGCAATAAGCTTTCATCTCAGTAATAATGATTAAGTTTTGTATTATCCTATTTTTGTTGTATATCGTAAGTTCATCATTTTGACCGTAATCTTCAAAATACTATTTCTTAATAAAATAAATATTTTTAAATATTTATATTTATAACAATACACTTCGTATTATAAAAATTTATAGAACATTTAAACGCGAAATTTGTATTTGGAAAAAATAGAGAGAGATATATGAAAAAATATATATATATACAGCTGCAGTCAAAATAATAGTAGTGGGTATTGCGCAAATTTTAAAGAAGTAAAAAGGTTTCAAAATAATTTTGTAAATTTTTAAATTTAATTTTTTTAACATAGTTCCTTTTATAAATTCTAGGAAATAAACAAAAAAAAAAAAAAAAGAATTCAAGATAGTTACAAAAATATAAAAGTATTCAAATTCTTTCAAATATAGCCGGTCAAAATAATAGTAGTGATATTCATTTAATGGTTAGTACAAACTAAAATAAATTGATGCGTGGCCTAAATGTATATTACGAAGGGTAAGCATCTTAATTAGTATTTTGTGGCAAACCCTTTGTTGGCAGTTACCGCCTCACAGCGTCGTGGCATAGAGTTTACTAAATATTGGCACCTTTCTGCGGGAATAGACATCCACGCATCCTTCACAACCTCCCACAATGTGCTGTTGTTTGTGGGGTTTCTTTGCGCGATCACAGCCTTTACGTCACACCACAAATTCTCAATGGGATTGAGATCTGGGAACTGGGCTGCCCATTCCAATACGCGTATATTATTTTCTGCAAACCATTGTTTTGCTAGACGGCTTGTGTGCTTGTGTGCATTTCATTCGCAGATTATGGCAGCATCACTTCCTGTAATATTTTTACGTATATATGGCGATCCATGATGTCTTTGATCCAGTATATGGGTCCAACTCCTATGTATAAAAAGCATGCCCATATCATAACACTAGATCCTCCATGTTTAACCGTTTTCAGCGTAAATTTAGGGGTTATATTCTGAATTAGGAGGTCGTCTTACGTAGGCTCGTGAGCCTTTCCCGCCATAAAGAACAATTTTAGGCTCGTCACTCCACAAAATATTCCTCTATTTTTCAGGGGTCCAATTTAGATGCTCCTTAGCAAATTTTAGTCACTTTATAACATGTTCTTTCGTTAACAGAGGCACTTTTCTTGGACTTCGCGCTATCAAACTTGCATCTCTAAGACGTCTGCAGATAGTTTCCACGCTCACTTCCACACGAAGTTTGTCTTTTATTTCCGTAGCGGCAGCAAAGGGGTTTTGTTTTGAGTACCTTACTATACGCGAAACACTTTTTTTTATAATGCTGGCGGACGGCCACGTGTCTCACTAACGGGAGTATACTTTATTGCATTGCGTACCATTGTCGGTGAGCAACCAATAATATTTTCCACTTCTTTATAAGATTTTCCTTCCGAAATCAGCTTCCTTGTCAGCAATAGTTTTTCTAGTGTACAATGCACGTCACGCCCCATTTAGAAACAAATCTTAACACCTTATGGATCAGAATTGTAACATAACGAATTCAAACATAACGGTTAGTTTTTTTTTTGTGTTTACATTAAGCTATGAAATGAAAAAAAAAAAAAACTAGGCAAGAAATGTAAATACAACGAGGCTACGAAACAAAACAACATTTTTATAAAGCCACTACTATTATTTTGACTGTAACTGTATATACATATATTACAATTTTTGTCTTCGAAAATTGAAAAAAAAACTTTCTGAAAGAAAAAGCTTTCTCCCAAATTGTTAACGACGGACTCCTTCTGTATGAGCCAGGAATTTTTGTGGTATCTACGTCATGAAAAAGTAAGTAGCTAAGATTTAAACCCGTCTTCTCAAAACTGAAATTTTCAAAATTATCGCTGTTCTAACACAAGGACCAATAGTCTGCTTGTCATGAAATATTGGCAGTGTTCAAAACTTGCTTTTTTCCACAACGATCCGCTAGGGCATAAAAATCGACAACTTTTAAGTCAAAATCGTTTTCTAAATAACCTCTTCTTTAGCGGCGTTTACTTTTCATTTCAAGCACTCTAGCGACCAGAGTGGCAGCTATATTAGAGGAAATTGCTTGCTTCTAACTGTTTTTGTACAGAAAGAATATTTTACAATGCCAAGTTCAAAATATCCCTTAGGGAAAGAAAACGAAAAATTTAATTGTTATCAAAGAAAAAACCCAGCATACATTTTCATTTATTTATTTATCTTTCCAAAAAAAAAAAACAGTAATTTAAGGCCAAAAATGCATTTCATTTTTAATTTGGTACATTTCAATTTTTTCAGTTTCAATCCATTTATTAATCAATCAACGCCCATATTGGACTATACATTGATAGAAGTTTAACACGTGTTATATTGCTCAAATCTATTTCCTAGCAAAAAAAGACCCCCTAGCTAACAAAAAAACCAACAAAATCATACAGCCAAGTATGAACGTAGATTGTCAGTGAAAAACACGAAGCAAACTAACAAACCAAACAAACCAAAACGTACTTTAGTGCTCATGAAGAGTATAATATTGTATTAACTTTCGTTTGCAACTTGCAGGACTAACTAAGAAACTCTTCAACTCAGCAAGCAGAGTATTTATATATTTCAAGAGTATTTTTCGTAAAAGAAATTAAAAAACCTTAATGTAAAAAAAAGAGAAATAGAAGGAAAACTGCTTCAGTAGACAGAAAAGAAGCACCTTTAGTTAATATCACTGTAAGATCATACGTACGTATATTGCGCTTAACGTTTCAAAATAAAAACGGCGCAAGCTGCCATGAGCGTATGTTCCGAAATTAATACCTGCCGATCTCAGAGGACCATACAAAATTGTTCAGCTCCCATAAGTGAGCGATCCAATAATACAAACAAATATAGCAGTTAAAACCCTTTAAATAGCGCCCCAGGAATGCCTGTCTGTACGACTTCCTTATTCCTGCTATTGCATAATTTACAATTGTAATACATATATCAGTAACATTGATCCTGCATAGATATTTGACACTTTGAATATATGTGTACATGTGCACATGCCCTTGTTTTCTATATTGCTAAGACTTCGATCCCATCGCTTTATTTCAATGTCAGTACATACCTTCCATGTCCAATTCCACTTCAGATTCTGCAGATTCATCGTCTGCCGCCATATCTTCTGGAACTTCATCTTGTTCTGGTGGTTGGTCAGACTTTGGTTCATGCTTTGCATCGCCACCAAAGGGACATTTTCTGCACAAAATGCAAGAAATACGTAAAAATGACAATTACAAAATATACGTCCTCGCACACACTTGCATAAAAATCGTACGTTAACACAGCAAATTGTTTACTTACCCTCCTCCGGCCGGCATTTGGAATTCACCAGCCGGTACTTTGCCACCAAATTGTTCTATGAATTTTTTCACAAAGGCCAACTGAGGCAGATTCAGGATCATAGGATTTGTCGAAACAAATTCAATGAACTTCTTCAACTTTTCCAAGTCCTCATGAGCGAAGGGGGCAGCCATGTTGTTCCACTTATTTTCTCTGCTAATTTTTAGCACGCTGTCGAAAAAGTACTCTATTTCTCTCTGTAAAACGACGAGGAATCACTCTGTATACGTTCCTTCTTTTTTATTTTTATATTTTTATGAAACAATTTCAAGAATTTATTCGATTAATTAAAAATTAAGAACTTATTTCCAGAGACTTCCGCACCAATTTTTTTTCTATTGATTGAAATCTTGTTATTGCACCGAAAGGTGTTGCTATATCGAAGAAAAAGTAATCAGCTAGCAATTGAAGCTGGCAATATTGGTTTCGTTCAATCTTTCAGAGTGGCCAAGTTACGCGATTCCAACCAAGATTATGTAATTCCGCCGATTGGGGCCAAAATTAATTGCGCTTTTCCAACCATAGCCACTTGAAACGTTAGTAGTTTCGCAAGCCTGGCGATTCGATCGCGGCATGTTGCTTTAAATCCTGCGAGTAGGAAGAAAACAAAAGAAAAGGAATTGGGTGGCATAATTGGCATAAAACGCAATTGATTTTTGTGTAATGTCGATGATATTGGAAGAATGTATAAAAATAAACATGAAAAGCTTACATTTCGCCCTTACACTTAATTATATTATATGTAAAATTCTGCTCTTGCCAATTATATGTTAATTACAGTAAGCAATTCATTCACAATTCATATATATTTAATCTGCTCAATAATATAAATTTAAGAAAAACATTTTAAATATAAAATTTATTAAAATTATAATATGATTTTAAAGATTGTATCATTTTTAAAAACAAAAAATATGAAAAAATGCTAGTTTAGAAGATAATCCGTATATAACCTAGAAATATAAGATAATCGGTATGTAATAACGGCTGCCCATAATTTAATTTTACTGGAAAGCCTGAAAGTGTCACAGAGTGTACATTTTGTAAGAATCAGGATATAATTTAAAACATTTTAAATCACTTGGTAGTAAATTGTAAATTCGTGCTACTCTTACTACAAAAGCACGACCCACGAGTGTGGTTATTTTAGGAATTTTTTATGAAAGAATATTCTTTACATCTTACATCTTCTTTGACATCTTAATGCTTGCATTTACGAGTGATATTTATTAATTATTGGTGTATTTATTGGTTGATATTAAATGTATGATTTTATGTGATCAATTTTTATTTTATATACATTTTTACATTTGCTTTGGAGTAGTATTTAGTTCAATTTATGAATTTTATTGTAATTTACCAACAAAAAAAAAATGCAATTTGGTCTGACTTACATATATACATCATTCAATATTTAATTTTTTCATTATTTTTATTTCCCTTCATATCGCCTACTTTGTGGTGCACTTCAATTTGAGCGTTATAGGTAATTAGTTACTAGTTAATTTAATTTTATATTTTAAGTTATATTTTGTTTTTGTTTTCCAATTCAAGTAGTTTTTATTTTATGCATTTTGTAATTTGTTTAATATTGACCAAAAGGCTTTAAAGACTGTTCAATAAGCGAAGCAGCTGTATATTCCAGTTAAAGTTATAATTTCGTATTTTAGCACGAAAAACATACATAGTGAAAAAATCTAGTAAGTGAAGTAGACCGTCATATTGTAAATCATATTTTTCTGGTATTAAGATGCACAAACTTTTTTTGTAAAGTTGTATAATGCATTTGTTATTGAATTATGGAGAAGATAGGTTGTAATATAGCAATTTAATCAAATCGACCTTAGGGCTTACAATTACAATCCTGAATAAATAAATTAAATTATATTAAATAAGAAACTATTTTTATGAATGGAATGTGGAAAACTAAACGAATTAAAAAGAAATTGAGGACTTCAAATTTTTGTGAATGTTTTTATTTTATTTTTCAAAAATTGAACGTACATTAATTTCTAAAATGTGAAATTATAGGTATATTACAATATTCTTACAACAATTTTGTTATTAATATTAATTGTTAACAATACAGAAATAAACATATAAATATAACATTACCTCAATATATTGATATGAGGTAAACATCTGTCAATCGAATTGGAAATATTTTTTCGAAGGTATGAAGAGACTTTTTTATATGAAAGGGCCTAAGGTTGGTTTTATTGGACGGCTTAGAACTCCGATGGCAAATCATATGCTGGTGGTTTGTTTGACCCTTAAAGAATTCTTGTAGATTTTGCTGAACTCAGTTAAAATTATTCGTTTCGTTTATATAACAACCTAGTAATTAAAAGCTTTTTGGGCAATATTAAGTAAATTACAAAATACATAAAATAAATAATGCTGTAATATGTAACATAAAATTAACTAGTAACTATTAGCTTACAACGCTGAAATTAAGGTGCACTAAAAATAGGCGAAATCAAGGAAAATAAAAATAAGGAGAAAAAATTATATGTTGAATGATATAGATCAGTCCAAATTGCAAAAATTTTTTTTAGTAGTTAAAGCGTTCTAATTAATTTAGTTAAGTCTTACAGTTCGAACCTAATAAATTGATCACAATATGCATAAATTAAAATATGTACTACTCCAAAAATATATTACACAAATATCATTGTTATTCAAATTTGTCAGATGTTGTTTCAATATTGCAGAACAGAAGCTTTTCTTGACTTTGCAAATCTTGTTAAAAACCTAACCAACTTAACTACAACGACCAAAAAATAAACAATAAATACACAAAAAAAAAAAAAATAATAACTATAATAATAAACACTAACAAATAAATAGTAAAATAAAAAATAAAGAAATAACAATAAATTATAATGAATAATAATAAATAAATATAATAATGAATAATAAGCAATAAATAACATAATAGAAACAAATTATTTGACAATGTTGGCAGTTATTTACCTATACATGAAAATCGAATCTCCTACTGAAACAAATATGCCTGCAGAGTGCAATGACGGGCATACTACAATTGCCCCATACCCACCAATATTAAATACCATATTTTACATTTCCACTTCTTTATCTATTTTCGAATATATTTAAATTTATATATTTAAATACATTTAAACTTTGATTACAGCCGTGCTTTATTTTGCTTGCAGGAGATTCAAGATGACTACGATGATGTGCGGTCTGTTGCACAACTTTTGGAATTGTGGCAAATTATAACAGGTTGAAATAAAATGCTGAGCACAAATTATACGATATATAATTGTGGCGCCTCACACACAGAAATTAAATCAGTGGCTAATACTGTCGAATTTCACTGCGGCTTAGTTACACACACATACGTCCTGATATTGCTATTTCGGGTTCGTTTTGCTATTCTGATCTTGTTGCACTTACGGGAACGGTCTGGCCCATTGACGGGGTAGAGAGCATGAGTAGGACTGAGTATAGGGGTCTCTTGGAAGAATGTGTCTTGTCGAGATGGCAAATACGTTGGGAAGAGTCAAAACGGACGTGATACTTTTAGGTTTTTGCCAGATGTTAGGTTCGTTGGAACAAACCCTGACTTTGGTTTTAACCTTTGTCTTGGTTTCTTGCTGACGGTCTTCGACGGTGCACTAGTCGAAGACTGGCGGCACGTTTTGTGCGAATGTCCCTTATATGCTTATATAAAGGACCTCCAGGGATTAGCGATAACAAGGTCGGGGGATGACTAGATAGTCAGTAATATGCTCTCTACTCAGGGTGTTTTGGCTAGAGCAACGATGTTTGCTTCCAAAGCGTTTGCTAGGCGTAGGGCTACTGCGACGTAATTGTGGCAAGTGGGTCTGCTGACCTTTTCAAGGCAGTCTGACCTGGGGGGCTGCGGGATCATGCTGATCCCACAATCCCATTCAACTCGATGGTCGGCAGCTGCATGCTCGTTTGCGGGGGCACCAAGGGGTTGAAACTGGGAGTAGATTGTCTACAGAATTAGATTATCTACAGAGTTTGACCAGAGGCTTTGTCTGGTACCGGGGGTGATAGGCATACACACGGGCAGGTCTCGGGTTCGTGCCGTCATCTGTATTTTTTTGATCTCTCGGGGGTACGGACAGGCATGGGATTTTCGCTATGTCTATATGTCATAGTTGCCGTTCACCGTCGCCGAGCGGAAGGGGTTTGGAGTTTTCCCCGCCTCCCACCGGTGAAAGTAATGCATCCTTGCAATGTAGTATCGACCGTTTCATCTGCCTGGGGTCTCCGTGCCTGCAGGAATGTATAAATGTCCAGTCTGTACTCTTTCGCTGCAGGGCGACCAATCCCGTGAAATATGTTGTATAAATCACGACTTCGTAGTAGCTTTGCTGCGCAGCTCCAACCGGTGAGTTTGGCCGGTAGCGTGGGGATTAGGAGGCTCCAAAACTAAGTTCCCGCCTGATCTTTTGGTGTTGGACCCCTAGTGGGAGAATCACGCGGGTTGTGGTTGATACCAAAATCGCTGGTAGAGACTTTGTGCTCGAATAATCAATTTGGTATCTCCTGGCTGCGAAGAAAGGGTTGACAATATGCGGTAGTACCAAAATTGTCAGCCCCTTTTCCTAGATAGCCCAAGTTTTACTTGGCTATCCCAGGGGGCGTTGACAATCGCATTGTAATATGCTCAGTGTGGGTAAGGCCTTCACGGCGAGACTCACGTTAAACTTCTGACACGCAGCTTACAACAATATCGGTAGCTGGTCCGATTTACTCACTTGTCTTTTCTTCTGCAACTAGCGACATGATAAACAAAGATTTATATAATTATTCTAAATACTTTATTATTATTCCCTCCTATTAGATTTCAACATAAATTTAGTTTTAATAACATTTTGTGGTAAAAAGAAAAAGAACGTAAATAACCTGTCTACTTGTTCTCCGAAACCAGTTCTCAATGCATGATCTTCGGTATATGTACGTCGTCCACTGTGTGATTTTCCACTATGGCAAAATTATCTTCCAAAGTAAGGGGTTAAATTTTAGCCCTTTCCGCAGCTTTCGTTCCGGCTATTTGGTTTTCCATATTATCGCCGTCCACATTTTCATGACAGATGCGATGCATTTGCAAATCTTCAGCCTTGTAATAGCCTTTATTGCAAACGGTACAAATATGTGGCTTGTCACTGAGATGTCGTTTTTCATGATCTTTCAAGTTTTTCAGGGTTATGAATCGTTGTGAACAATAGGAGCATACATGTTTCCGCAGGTTTTTATCGTGGTTTTTCATATGAGATCTAAGGCTGTCTGGTTGGGCAAAAGTTTTTTGACACATTTCACATTTAAAAGGCCGTTCGCCGGTATGCAATCGTTCATGACACATTCTAGAATTGCTAGTGGCAAAACGTTTTGGACAATATTGGCAAGGGAAACGTTTAAGTCCCTCATGCACGACTTTAATGTGGCGGGATATTGCATTCTTAAAATTAAATTCTTGTGGACATTGTGGACATCGGAATTTTTCCAAATTAGGGTTGTGAACGCGCATATGAATCGTTAATTCGCTGCGCGTTACTTTGGTCACACCGCATTCCTTGCACACGTGCTCCTTAATTTTGTTGTGCCTTTTTAAATGATCCGTCAGAGCACGACTTGAACAGTAACTCCGGTCACATATTTTGCAGTGGTAACCGCCGTTCGGTTCAAAATATCGGCTACGAGGTAAAACCTCTTTTATGTGGCTTGTATGATTTGCAAGTATATGCAGATTCAAATCGTTGTAGCGCGTAAATGTAGCGGTGCAATTTGGACAATTAAATGATCTCTCCTGGCCCAAATGCTTCCTAAGAACGTGTGCTTCAAGGCGCATTTTACTACGGAATTCTTTATTGCATTCGGAACACTGCATAATTTCCCTATAGGAAATAGATTTTTTTGTACCAATTGAAGCGTTAAAGTTGCTAGCAGCACCATTGGGGGTAAGCAACTCATCAGTTCCACTGTCATCGTCGCTATTGCTCACTTCAGCTTTCACTGCTCCATCTAGTTCCTCGAAACTAGGTAAAATGTACTGTGAGTCAGTAACTTCGAAGTTTGGCTCTGTTTTAATACTTATCGGCATGTTAGCCAATTCCGGTAAAAGCTGAAAATAATAGTATTTTATTATAAATATGTTTTCCGAACAAAGAAAACTATCCCATTTCCCTAAATTCCAATTTCCCCCTAAAGAGTTCCTGTACGTTTCTACTTTTAGCCTCAATAATGTTGAATCTGAACATCAGTGCGACCCCAGTTTTTACTAAAGATCTATGGTCGCATTTCAATGTGATTGTAGATTATAGTGGCAGTAAATCCATTCTTTCTGGCTCTGGTTATACCCGTAGTACCGAACCTCCGAACGAAAGCCCCCCAATATTTCAAAAACGCCTGTGTGAAATTTCATCAAAATCGGTTAAACTATAAAGGAGTGGCATAATAATTTATCTTTTTTTTAGATCGAATCTATTCGTGGTAGTTTGTTTTTTTTCGGCGAACGGGATATGATTTTTAGAGAATGGAAAAATAAGATTTCTAAAACCTTAGTGTCCGAAGTTGCAGTGCCTTAGCTGCGGTTTTTGGATGATCACCTGCTCTGACCCACATATCGTAGTTGCTGGCGTTGTTGGTGATAGAGAATTGAGCTTGTATTGTAAAGTCAAAGTTAGCGCCTCCACCGAAGTTGGATTTGTTCGATGGGAATTGAACTGTCACATCCTGCTACCATAAACTAGAACAAGACGGCTTGTAATGCTAATGATACCTGAACATCTTCTACGGTGGCAATAGCTATTACAAATGGTACATTCTGACGGGCGTGGTATTACACGCTAAGCGATTGTAGCAGGACTTGGATTTTGCCTACTACCAACTTCAATTAGAAGAAGTTCGCTAGCATATTTCGCTCACAATTGGGAAAAGATTTGGGGAAAGTAGCTAATCGATTCTGTAGTTGCTAAACTAGCTAATATTGGTCGAATAATCGTGTCGTTCCGGAGCATCAATTTATTGTGGAAACATAGCTGTAATAGTTTTGATATAGCTAAAATGGCAATTCTTTCGAATAATGGGCATTTTATTGCTAAAGTAGAATGTAAAATGTTATACGCCCAACTGTCGGCAAAATCAGTCTGTACAGCAATAACATTTGGGATTACATATTTGCAAATTAATTTACCTGCAGCGAGCTTATAATACTATGTACTGCTTTCTAAAAAACGATTTGGCTGAAGGAATCCATGCCCGATAACAAAGTACAACTCAAATTAGATATTGACGCAATATGATCCTGCTACATTTACGACGTTGCGTGGGCATTGGCAATTACAACGTTGGAGAACTAAATGGCTTTGATTGATAGAGGTAAATCCAACTGCATTAGTAATATTAATATTACATTAATCCTATAACTCAGCATTCTGCGTAGTGATTGAAGCATGGATGAAAATGTATCAGCACGAAAAAAATACCAGCTTTTAGAGGTTCAATAAAACATGTGACGAATTGAAGGAGCTCAGTGGATTGAAGTAAATAGGATATCGTTCTAGTGAAATTTTTATAATGAGATTTCTAAATTAATTAAGTCTAGGTCGTGATAATCACAGTACTAGCTAAGACGGCTGTAACACGGATTAAGAATATAATATTTGTGTATGGTTTAACATATGTTTCTAAAAATACTCACATGCTAGTTGCTAGTTCTACATCAAAATCAGGGATTTTCTTAAGATGATTGTGTCAGATAATAAAGAGAGCTAGGAATTTCTTAATAAAATCCACCTAAACCTGATTATGTTGGCTGCTTTCGATACAGGCGTTCAAAACTCAACTTACGCGAACTGTCGACATATGAGGTGGTCCCATTTTTTAGCGTATTTACTCAAACACCAAAAGTTAAATTACATTTTGGAATTTATTTGTTGAAATTTTAAAATAATATATATACATATATATTTGGGCTGACCCATATATACTATTCAATATTTAATTTTTTCTCATTTTTATTTCCCTCCGTATCGTCTACTTTTTGGTGCACTTTAATTCGAGCGTTATAGGTAAATTGATGTTATATAATAAGTTATATTTTGTTTTTCAATTCAAGTAGTATTTATTTTATGCATTTTGTAATTTTCTTAATATTGGTCAAAAGGCTTTAAATTACAAAACTGTTCGATAAATGAAATGAAATATATATATATAATATATATATATAGGTATACATTATTGGCTTAAATGTTCAAGTTTTCAATCCAAACCTCTCCGATATTGATGGTTTTCAGTTAACCTATTCTCTACATCAAAATTTTCCTTTCCCGGAAAGAATTGGAATTAATCGTTCGCCAACTTTAATTATTGTTGTTAATTAAAATAAAATTGAATGGATGAAGGAACATGCTTAAAATCGAGATATTTTAATAAAAGAAGAAAAAGCTTCAGTCTCTTATTATTATTATCTGTAGTAAGAGCTTAGCCTGCGAACAAGTAACAAGTTACGATATGCGCAACATTATACTCTACGTTGTAAGAAAAAAAGCAGTAGTTATGATTTATAATTGTTCTCATATATACTTGCATGTGTGGCCGTTAGGTATTAAAAAATCTATGTTTCAATATCTGCTGAAGAACTTTAGAAACTTAAGGCACGCTTCTATACAAGAATATTTGAATATTTTGTATTTGTATTTTTTAACGATTTTTGACATGCGGCCAATTTTCGCACCTTAAATTGGATTAGAACAGAAAAACGAAAATATTCTTGAAGGTTGCTGGAACCAGTGTTACCAACCCCATGATTTAAGATTCCCTAAAACAATTTAAAAATCCCTTTTGCCGAATAGGCCTTGAATGCTATACATCATAAAATGGTTCGAAATGTTTGTCAGCAACTGCACGCTAATGCACGGAAAAATAATATTCATAGATTTCTTAAATAAAATATTTACTGAATTCCTTTGTCTCCTTTGAAGAAGCCTTCAAATGGGCAATGTGAAATAGCAATGGGTGATATTCTTTACGTTCTACCAGAATAATGAATTGTTCTTAAAAAGTGCAAACTCCTCAATTTGCAATTATTGGATAGCAATTTTTTTTAATGTTTATATCTATATACATATATATATAGATATATATATACTATGTGATATATATATATATA
>JAHXMU010000014.1:3076440-3114346 GCA_019455685.1 Philornis downsi
TTTGTGCTTTCTCGAAAATACGATTCCGTCACAACATTTTTAGGTATCGTCTACATATAAGCCCAAGAAACTGTTTGATTTCAAATGAATTCGGAAATTGCTCTCTAAATTTGAAACCATTTTGTTTGCGGGATTTCGTGTTTTACCCCTCTTGGATTCCACTCGTTGACTTCTATATTCTCCATTTAATGTGCAACAATTTAACTCAACGAATGGGTCATAAGGCATTTTACGGATTTTCATTTTTTGGCATTTCATGAACAAAAATTTCACTCGTTAGGAATCTCTTATCTTGAACATTAAAAAAATGTTAACAATAAACATTGATTTATCCTATTTTTATAAGCACAAACAGTACCTGCAGCTCAATAAGCTCATGTCAGGCTGAATTTGATCCTGTTGTCCTGGTGGAAACATAGCACAATTCTGATTTCTTCGATGCTGAATTTTTTAACACAAAGCTTTACAAAGTGTACAGAAACGACAGAAGTATTAGTATAACGGGCCTTTCCAGAGGTGGTGGCATGCTAATAGTAGCAAAACATAGTTATAATTCTTCACTATGTGATATCAACTGTAAGAATAGCCTTCTTGATCAGTTGGCAGTATATATTTCTGTCTGCAGTCCTGCACTATGTTTATGTGTCTCATATATCTCACCAACCAAATAGCAGCAAAGAAATGTACGATGCCCATCTACTCAATATTATTGAATTGGAATCAAATTTGGCAGTAAATTCTCGTATCTGCGTTTTAGATTTCTATTTAAAAAATATTGTTTAGTCGCGTATTGGTAATAATGACAATTTACTTTGTTATAACATTAATAAAAGTTTTGAAATTGATAGTTTACTCAGCTTAAGTTTGCTTCAAATTAATCATATCTGTAACAAATTATCTCGCCTTTTGGATTTAATTTTTGGTTCGCATGATTGTAAATTTAATTTATTTGATTGTTTATCTCCAATCTCGGTATCGAATATGCATCACATTCCTACAATTATTGAATTATAATCTTATCAGCTTTTTGACAATTCAGCAAGTACTGATACTTTTAATTTTAAATTTAAATGTTGTAATTTTGAGGCGTTAAACTCTTTATTTTCAGATGTTGATTGGCTAGACATTTTTTCGGGTAAAACTACTTCTGATTGTTATAATTTTTTTTTTGGATACAGTTTTGGAATTTTGTAGAAACAGTATTCCGTTGAAGAGCCCATGACCTTACAAACTTCCGTGGTATACTAGAAGTCTTGAAAAATTTAAAAATCTACGTAACAAATTTCATAAAATATTTACAGAATCTGGAAATGTGGAAGGTCATGAAAAATTATTAAATTATCAGAGAGAATTTAATTTCTTAAATAAATTTTTATATAATCAATTTATATTGCAAAAACAGAATGAAATTAAAAATCAACCTAGATCGTTCTGGCATTTTGTTAATTCGAGAGGGATTGTTTCAGAAATTGCTAATGTTTGCTAATTCTTTTAAAATCAAATTTTGTATCTTCGTCAGCCCATACAGCTAGATATTCAAATTTGTTTGACATGCTAGACATTGTTGTTCTGAAACTCACTGAGGATATAAATCGCTATAAATCGTTATTTATCTACTAAAGAAATGTGACTAATCACTAACCTTTGCTCCTTAATATATTTTTAATTCTTCATTAAAGGAAGGCAACTTTGTTGATAGATGGAAGTCGGCATCCATAACACCAATTTTTAAAGATGGTAACAAGAATGATGTTACGTGTTACAGACCGATTTCCAAACTAACAAATGTTTCGAAATTTTTAAGTATATAATTTATAAGAAGTTATCTTTTCTTACAAAATCGATTATATCACCATTCATTCTAACACAACAAATTTAACCATTTTCACATAATACTGTGTTTGATCATTTGAACTTGGACATCAAGTTGAAGCAGTTTACACCGATTTCGCCAAAGCATTTGATAAAGTATCTCATAGTATACTTTGTGCTAAGTTGCAATCTATGGGATTTTATTCCTTGATATTAAAATGTTTAAAAGCGTATTTGTCAAATAGAATATGCAAAGTCGTTATTAGTGATTATTTTCAAACATCTGGCGTGCCGCAGGGTAATATTTTTGTTTGATTTATAAATAATATTTCTAACTGTTTTAAAAAAGTAAATTTTCTTTTATATGCAGATGAATTAAAAATATATTACAGAATTTCTAATATTTCTGAGGCTCTAGATCTTCAGAACGATTTAGATAATCTCCTTGACTGGTGTTCCCTAAATAAACTGTCATTAAATCTGTCAAAATGTACCCATATTTCATTTTCAGGGTCTCGTAATCCAATTCAACTGGTTTTCAAAATTGGCGCTTACAGCCGTATTCATCATACCTTGTTATTTGTATTCGATATAATAGCTGGTATAATTTATTGTTCTGAATTATTGTCACTTATACCATTTTATGTTCCATTTTTAATGTAACACGCCTTTCCTCAAATTATGCCCAACATAGTGGTTTGAATCGCGGATTTATTGAATTCAATATCCTACATGGGATTGCAAGAAATTAATACCCAATTCAACACTTAGGGTTTTCTATGCCTAGAAATAACTTTAACTTTAACTTTAACTTTTAGAAATAACTTTTAGATATTTAAAATAAAATAATGTACATATTTACATAACTTTCTTGAAATATGTTATGTCAATTTTTAGTATCATAGACCTAAATAAATGAAATGAAATATTGAAATGAAATGAAACGATATTACATAAGAATAAATTCTGCGTTCTTTTTCTATTTTTTAAAAGACTACAGAATTTTCGCGATTGTAATAATTTTTGAAAACAAAAAAGTTGAATTTTTATTTAGAAATTTTTGTTATGATTACAATCATTTTAATTTGGAGTTATTATGTAGTAAGACATCAACTTTTGATTTTTCGTCTATGTTTTGTACATCCAATGTCGATGCTCAGCTACAAATTTTATCCTCCGGATTACAGTGTGCTCATTCCGTATTTCCATCGAAGAAAATAAAAGTTCAATATGATCGTAATGAGTGGTTCAAATCCCCGGAAACAACTTACCACCGGTCGATAAGAGATTTGGCTTATAAATTTTATAAGGAAAACAGGAGTAATATTAATTTAAAAATTTTTTATAAAGCCAGAAATAAAGCAAAATCTGTCGTTAAGAGGAAAGAGTGTACCGCGTACTGATATGTTTTCTGAAGTAATGAGCATTAAAGCACTGTGGAGAATACTGAGTAGTAATGGATTGGGATCTGGTGCTCGGGAAGCCAACATCATTGGAATAGATCTCAATGAGTTGAATAGAAGTTTTGTAAACGATCAGTTAGCTTCTCCAAGTGAAATCAATGTTGCGGATAATCCTGCATCAAACATTTTTTTCTAGTGTATAACACATGATGATATCTCGTATCAAATCGAATGCGGCGGGTGATGATGGTTTTCTGCTAAAATTTTTCAAAGTAGTTTGTCCTTTTATTTCTGTGTATTTTTTACGTTTAGTAAACACCGTTACGATGACATCAGTTTTTATGGCTGAATGAAGAGGAGGGAAAATTAACCCCACTGAAGAAAGCCTCCACGACGAACTCTGTTTGTAATTTCCGTCCAATTTCGTCGTTGCCTGTGTTATCGAAGATGGTCGAATATGTTTTAAAGCGGTAGATTTTGTCATACGTAGAGCATGAATCGTTTTCATTGATTATTAGTGTAGTTTTGCGAAAAAACACCAATATGACTTCTTTGCTTGTGGGTCTAACTGACATGATGAGGTCTCATTTTAGCAATCAGAATTTCATTTCATTAGGTTTGGAAAGCATTCGATAGAGTAGGTCATGGCATACTTCTTAAAAAATTTAGTTCTTTATGAATTTGATAGAAGTGCATGTAACTTGATATTGGCCTACTTAACTTGCAGAAGTAAATATAAACGGAATTCGATCCAGCATTCCACCTGTGAAAAGCCGCGTTTGGCAGGGTCGGTACTTGGGGCACTACTTTACTACTTTAGTTTACTGGGGAACATCGATTTGTTGGCATGTTGAACGAAAAGATAGATTACGTTATAAAGGTTTTAAACTACTGAATGAATTCTAATAACTTAACAATCAATCCATCTAAAATGAAATGTATGCTTTTCTCAACGCATGAGAATAATTTGGAATTATATTGTGACGGTGTATCTATTAAATTTGTATACAGTATGAGATGCTTATGGTATGGTAGTTTCGCGTACTAACCCCACAGTTCGTAGACTTTACAACACTGGTTTGCACGAACCCTGATTATGCCTAATGTATTACACAGCATTGAAATTTATGCTGGTGTTATTAAGTGACACATGAATAAATTTCGCTTGGCCTGTAACGGGGCTATGCGATATTTATTTTCACTTCAGTCACGTATTTACATAACTTCATTTGTCGCGCGTTTTTTTGGGGTGTTCCTTTGAAATGTACGTGCAGTTTCGATCATTATTTTTCTTTTACAAATTATTTAGGGAATCATGTCCGCAGTTTCTTCAGAATATGTTAATTCTCTCGCGCTCTTGTCGAAATAAGCAACTAATTATACCAAAATTGAATTGCTTATCAGACTTTAAATTACAAATTTCTAAAATAAATGAAATGAAAGAATATTTTGGACATTCTTGACTCTATAAACTTTGAGGATACATCTACATTTGAACGCATTGCACATAATTGCGTGTTCAACAATTATTACAAAGATATTACTTACTTATAATAAAGTTACGATATGCTCGTATGACATGGTACAAAGATTAACGCGCGTAATCTTGATACCCTGTTCTGGGCCGAATTTAGCAGCCCACCTAACACTAGTTTCCGCTAATATTTAGCAACAACTAATACTTCAGCCTTAATATGCCACAGGAGAATATACAAAAAGAATCGAAGGAAATTGCCTTCATGTGTAGAATCTCACCAATTTGTTATCGTCATCATCGTCACTGTAGTCACACTCGGATCTTCCCGTTTCCTCTCCAAATGCAGTGTTATTTTTCTCCTCGTCATTGTATTGCCTTTCATCATCGCTGTAAATACGTTCAGTTTTTACAAATGTTTCTTCTACAGGGACAGCTCTTATCTCTATTTCCTTTGCGTCGGTCACTCTACTTAAAGCCTCCTTGTCCATTATCATATTGCGCAAGGTTTCGGTGTTTTCCAAGACTTCTCTGCGGAAACAGTCGTACTCCTTGAGTCTAGTTAAACACAATTGGCACAGCTGCTTCGGAAAACCATCTATCTCCCTACTCACATCCAATGCAGTAAAGTCCTGGAATAATTTACGAAGGCTTGGCAATGACAAACTATTGGCTGAAAGAGGTGTGCCTGCATCTTTTGGGATGTTGTCTTCCTCATTCTTGGCAAAAGATATAGAGCGTGCGACTTTCAAGCAAGCGCGACAAAGTTCTTTTAGATTATTACCAAGCGTTTGCCTTATTTTTAAGTCATTCATGTTATTTAGTTCAAACTATTTTATTCTTTCCCGAGAACCAATGTTTACGTACAGCTCGAAAGAAATTGAATAAAATGTCAATGAAGTCGTTGGCTATTGTGAATGGTCAGATAGTGTTATCGGACATAGACAAAGAAGAATGTCATTATTAGTATGTGTATCGGATACAGAGGCACAAGCCGTTTGATGTGAAATCGTTTTCCGTCGTCACCTGCATTGATGTGTCCAGCTGAAGTCATTACCACTCAACTCGTAGCTTCACTGCGAGACTTGCTTTGATAGATGTTTTTTGTTTACCAACAGAAAGTATACAAGGAAAGTATAGGAAATGTTTTTGCAACTTGCAATTACAGTTTGTACATGCAATTATTTCGTGTATAATGCATATTGCTTATTTTCTTGAATTTTATAAATGTTATTATTTTGTTCTGGATTCTGCAAGGTGAAGTATAATTCAATCCTTTTGCTTATAACATCTGTTTACGCTTCATAAGATGTTACCGCAAATGATTTCCCAGTATTGTACTAAAAAGTTAGGAGGTAGAATCTCTATTTTGCTACAAGACTCGAGTCTTGCAGACCTTAAGTTTGATAAAACAAAAACTGCTTAACTCAATACTCATCGTAACCTCTCCAGTGAAAACACAACTTTGGGCTATCTACGCTGTTTGTTAACCCGCTAGGAGTTCTTAAACTGATCAGTTGTTTTGGCAAATGAAATCTAGAAACAATATATTTCAACAAAACTGAAATTTCAGTTCAGGGTACACTATTTAAAGGCCTGTTTATAACAACAGAACGACATGACATTATGCGGAGCGGCAAATATTATTTGTCGCCGTTTGTTGTTAAACATCAAAATTAAGAGACAAAAATCACCATTGTCTATTACTCAATTACTTTTAACTCACATTTCCTTACTTCTGCTCCACTTCTTAATGTTTATAACTTCAAATAAGGTATATCCATTGTTTCTTCAGTTTTGGCAAAGTGAATAACCTAAAGCACTTACCAAAACTGCTGTGCAAACTTACGATTAGTGTCACTTTAGTATAAATACTTTCATAAGTACTTTCATTAGTAAATACTTTCATTAGTATGGCTACTTTCATAAGTAGCCATATACACAATTTTTTGGCATTTAGATGCGTTTTGTCATGCCACACCGGCATAAACAGGCCATAAAGTTTGTGCGGCAAAAAAGCTGCATGTGTTGCCAAAAAAATAAATTCATTCACTAAAGGCAACACGTAGGGTGACAAATACGACATTTGTTTGATATAGTACAAATATTTTGGACATCAGAAAAAAAAATTCTTTATGGATGAGATATTACTCAGATTTGTTCAAATTTTTTCGTCATAATTTAAGAAAAATGAAAAACTGATGTATGTATATTAAGAAGGTTTAACCAAATTATCACAAATATTGTCGAATCCTTACAATGATTTTAAGTCCTAAGCACTGGGGTCGTATTAAATCATGATTATATATTTATCAATGGATCGCCCTAGAGGGATATTAAAATTATAATTCATAAATAATATATCAAAAAATAAAGACGCTTTTGTGCGGCAAAAGCTATTTAGACACTCAGATACCATATGTTTGCGGAAATTTAATGATACATAAATGCAATACAATCTTACTAATATGGGAGTAAACGGCTACTACTTTTACCTGATAGCCCATTTAGACTGGCGGTGAAATTAAGTGAATTCGGATTATTTAATGTCATTCCATTTAAGTAAAGAATTTTCTCATAATAGTCAGCTGTTGAATGGGATAACATAGCAAAACAATAACAGTTTGAATGGGGTGTAACGTTACATGTGCGAATAATTGCACTAATAAGTCATTACTCTTTTGTGATTTATTTTCAAGGAGAAGAAGAAGAGTTTGTGATTTTGTCATTTTTTTGTCGTCGCGAAGAAAATTTCCTACAGGATTGTGTTTAATTATTGCAAAATACAAAAACAAAAAAAAAAGCAATATTATTTCAGTTCAAACTACCACCGTAATACACGCAGAAATATACAGTAAACCGAAAATATTAATAGTGTCTACAGCCCATTGTAATAAACGGAACTATAATGAATCCTTGTGCGGTTGCCACCCAGAGACAAGATTGCGAAGGTGACGATAGATGGCTAAGGTAAGTGGGACCCTGGGCGGTGATATTTTTCTCAATTAATTCCCATACATTTCTATTGATTGAACACCATAATTGATACTGTTGGCAAATACTTTCAGCATACACAAACGTTTCATCTCTGAGTGTCGGGAAAAAGACCCTGACGTCATTTTTGTTGGAGATTGCATATTTGAAGCGCTACAGGATACGGAGACATGGCATCACTACTTTGCTCCCATGCACTGCCTTAATTTTAGTGTACGCGGTGATCGATGCGAGAACGTTTTGTGGCGTGTTGAAAATGGCGAATTAGACAATGTTAAGCCAAAGGTTGTTGTTCTTCATGTTGGGACAAATAATGTTGAAAATAAACCAGCAGAGATTGCTGACGGCATATATGAAATAGTGCAGAGAATACGTATCAGACTGCCGGATACGTATATCGTTTTACCAGTAAGTAAACTTTCTTGAAATGATATTTGCCATAATGTGGCATCTTATTCTACATATACTTTGCGACATAATATCGCGCTCAGTATATTAAGTGAACCTTTGCTTTGTAGAGAAATTAATATAAAAAGAAAAATTATAAACAGCGGAATCAGAGCAACAGTAAAATAAATTTGTTCAGATTTGTGAATAGTTCTAACAAATTCCTTCTTCTGGAGCGTGAGGAACAGTTTAGGGCTGACCTGCTCTTTTCAGTTGGACTGTTACGGATGTAATACTTCACAGTCGTATTCGAAGTAGTAACTAGAAAGTCGCCGGCAAGTTGACGGTAAGAATGGCGCTAATAAAGACTGAGACTTCCAAATATAAAATCACTTTGGAGAGTTTATTTCATTACCTAGGTTGTGAAATCCATGAACAAATTTGTCTTTTCGACTGGTTCTCAATATTTTTTCAAATTTTACATTAAATGCAATAGATCCAATGACATTAATGGACTGCCTGCCCGTTAATGAGTTTGTAATGAAAACAGTAGCTGATGCTATAATAGTTATTTGAAAATGCTGTTGATGACAGTGTGAAAAGGCATGAATGATCTTGAATGATCACATGGACGAACACATGATGAGATTTCAAACGGGGAAATAAACCCTTATTATTGTTGAGCCGCACAGACATACTTTATAGTTTATTGTCTGCCGATTGTTAACACCTTCTTTTATTGTTATTTATGCTTGTGCTGCAAAAATTTCAATTTTTGATTTAATAATATTGTGTTATAATTTTTTTTCAGTAACTTTTTATTATGCGAATCTTCTAAACATTTTAACTAACTTAGGATATATAGTAAATTGCAAAAAAAAAATTATCATCCCAGGGTGGTAGTTTTGCGAACGGCCTTAATTTTTCATTTCGATCACTTTCAAATGCCAATGTTAAGTTGTGTGACATTCAGGATTACAATTTTAAGTCTTAAGGGTGATATATATTTATAGTCGAAACGATCGTTGTGGCAGGAGGGGAGGAGATGAGAGTTGCCTCTCAACAATTCACCCCACCCGAAACAAGGGGACTACGTTCCTTTGAGTGCAACTGAGCACGCATCATAATCTGGGCCCTGTTAGTTAACAGAACAAATTGAACGCCAGGCATAGATTTTGCATCAGCAGCTGGTTTTTAAATAACAACTATATGTACAATAATACCAATTACATAATATTAATAAACTACCACCTCCGTAAATAATATAAATAAAGTAATAATATGTTATAACAATGGTGATATACGAATAAGTAAAAATATACTGTTTATAAAAAACAGAACCATCACGTCACTAAGACTGTGCATTTAAATTACGAGTGAATATAGAAACCTCTACGATTAACTATGTAAACAATTCAAGCGTATAATAATAATAAATTTAATTTAGTCAACTTCTGCAGAGAAATCAATTAGATGACGCAAGTAATTCAAGGATTAGCTGAAGCGAAAATAGACATGTAGAAATCAATAGCAAAAGTTAGTAAAATCTTGATAGCCGAAAAAGAATTTTAGTAAAGGCACTAGAGTAAAAAGCTTACAAAACCTCGCCCTTCAATGTCTTAGAAACGAATGTAGAATTTAAAAAAACATTTTCCTTTGCTTCCCGTGAATAAAAATACATTCAGTGAGCCTACACGCATTCTATTTTTAGACTCATTCAACGGGACTTACAGTTTAACGACAATTCTTATCTATACGAACCTAGCGTACCATATGCTTTGTTGACCATGGTTGCAATATGTTCACTAAAACGGAAGTTTTCCTGTATTGTCCAATGTAAAACTTGTGCTAGTCTTTTCCCCAGTATAAATTCATGTAATTAACCTGACGTCAAACCGCAAATTTATCTAAGTTCTCTTGATATCTACTGGATTCATATGGACAATCATAACTAAAAAATATCTTAACATCATCGGCATACACAAATATCCGAGAATTAATAATAATAGTCATCAAGTAATTAATGAATAGCAAGGACAAAGTAGGACCGTAGTGGCTGCACTACGGCACATCTGATGGAACAAAAATCGGTCTATAAAGTGCAGTACCAAAAAATACGGTATGCATGCTAGTTTCAAGGTACGATGGTATTCAAAGTAATAGGCAAGTATTAAACTTGAGATTTTATATGCGTTATTATTTTTTATTTATTTATGCGTATTACGCAGCAATACATGCCTGAGTATTTATAATGGTCTTAAATCTTAGTAATGATCTTAAATCCATTTAAATGTATGTACACATATATAGTATATACTATTTTTATCATCAACATTTTGTCAATCAATTTTGTACTTGTCTTTAACTATAATTTAACACATGCAAGACTCTTTCACATCGTGGGAATGTGTGTAAATTGCAATGACGTATTGAAAAGTAGAGCAAAGCCTTCACGGCAGTGTTTCAAAACTATGCTTGGAACGCTATCTGGTAGATTTCAATTGCTTCCTGCTCCTCAATAAAGCTGACATTTTCAAAGCGGAATACTCAGATTATTTAAGCCAGAAACTGTGGAACGGTATGCGCTGTTTGAATCTATCAATTTTCCGTAACGTGAACGCAGTATGCTTCATCTTTACACGAATATTTTTTAATATCAGTAAAGTTCACAAGAATGTCCAATCAATTTTTGGTCTGATATTCAATACTATGTGCTGCTAAGGATTCTTGTCATACAATTTTACTTGATCCATGAAGCTGGAGGAAAGTGGAAAACTCACGCGGGTGTTGATACTGATCAAAAGCAATCATTGGAAAAATTAAAAAGCTTTTTCATAGACATATTTTTGAGAACAAATCGACTAAAGATGAAATGTGGTAAACAATGATAGCTTAGGTAGTATTGATGAAGAAGAAGCTGATGCTTAACTGCTAGAAGGTCTATTTTCGTATAACATACTTGCGTATATGTTCACTAGGCGATAAAAGTAGTTTCTTGTCATTTTCCTGTAGTAAACGAGAATTCTCTTTTCACTGTTTTAATTCTTTCGGATTGTTTACAGCGTTTTACTTTGTCAAATCGAATGCTGATGTGGCAATGGGTATCGTTTAAAAAGACTATTTGTATTCTCTCCAAGCATCATTCATTTCATCAATTTCCCGATACATTACTGATGGGTCTAACTGAGTCTATTAGAGCCAATGTTTACGATCAGAATTTGAGCGGATTTGGACAAATGGGAGTCGAACACGCAGACCTATGCAGGCAGACCTATGTATACATATTTACTGCCAGCTAGAAATAGTGTTCCGGAAAGTTGAGTCGTAGAAATGAAATGATTTTTTGTAGTTTGGATAACTGTTTATGCCTTGTCTAATCTGGTGATATTCAGCTACTTTCTTCAGTCTAAAATTGAGGGTTAAATGCCAATACTTGTGTGTGTGTCTCAAATGGCCTTGAAATGAATTTATTTGAATTTATTTAGTTCTTGGGAGTTGAATCGGTCTTACGATGGGATATCTATTGAATTCGCCCATAATATCGAATGATTGATGATAAGCTTTCATCTATTTTGTATGTTAATAGAATAGTCAAAGTTTTTGTTCTCACATCTCCATTTGCGGTGGAATTTCTAGATTGTTATTTTACCAATTTGTAGGTGTTCATTTGTTACTTTTGTATTTTGGGGCTATATAAAAGTCAGTCTTGCAAAATTATTTAACGATAATTACTAACGTAAGGAATGATTGAGCAAATCGTTTCAAATCGTCATCCCAAAGCTTTATCTTGCGTATTTCAACACAATGATAGTTATCCATTTATGGTATATTTTTTCCTTAATAATACCGTCACCTCGTGTGCTGTCCACGTTAATACGCAAATTCATATTCAATCTGAAAGGAGGTCCCCGTCGCCTAAAATAAATATCGAAATCTGAAGCCATTTTGTGTTTTATTGAATAGTCTTAAAAGGTATTGCCCTGAAGTTGAAACGCGTGTGACTAATTCTTTCCCTCTGTGTATTCGTGTCGAGATTAATTGCCAACTATCTCAGCCCAAACAAACTGCTTACTGATAGAATTTCAATTCATAAATTATAGTGGCATAAGTCTTCAAAACATTAAAACAATATCTTAACGATAAATCTCTAACGCATGTTTTTTTCATATTTGTACAGATTGATAACCAAAATTATTGTACAAGATTAGAAACAATAAATATCAATTTCTGTTTAACGTTACTTGGAGAGTTTGAAGTTATTTGATAACTTAGTTCGTAATCTCCGAATTCGACCCATAAAAGAATTTTCAAATACTATGCTAATATAAAGCTCTATGAAGATTTGAGAATTTCTGCTAGAATTAAGAAATCGATTGTTAACAGAAAGATATCGCGATTGACGAAAGGATAAGTACAAATAATCTATTTGCAAAAGACTGCAGACTACAGATAATAAAAAATAATAAAATAATAAAAAACATTCAATGAATCTCTGTAGTGGTAAGTCCGCTACATTCCAACCATTTTGGGAAAAACTAAAGCTGTACAAAATTATCCGCAGTGTGAGGGAAATGACAATTGTTAGCACAATTCTTTCAAATAATAACAAAGTTCTCAAACGAGAGACACATAAATATGGTGCTGTGCGCCATCTCAATAGGTATAGATGTCCCAAAATTGTATTAAACACTGTCAAAATTTCCCCCATTAACTGAACAAGGCAATACTAAACCCGCTGTTTAGGTAGCTTTTGGGCAGTGATTAACATTCAGAAAGACATATGTATATGTATATTGCATTCCTCTGATCTTCTTGTCAACTGGTCGTAGGACAGCGAAGAAATTAAATACAAAATATCATAACTCGCTTATTAGAAGACGTTTTATCAAATCTGTATAAAAGCTGCTATAGAAATATTATTAGATTATTTCAGGCTAGACCATCCGTCAAAAATTTTTTATAACTTGCCTTTTCTTCCCTTTTCTTTTTTCAGTCTTTACTACCTCGTGGCCAACAACCGAACAAATTACGTGATCAAAATGCTCAAGTCAATGATCTTGTTAAGGAGAAAGTTATTGGTCTAAATCGTGTGCAAACTGTTGATATTACAAAGGGATTAGTGCAGGCCGACAATTCCATTAGCCATCACGATATGTTCGATTATAAAAACTTAACAAATACTGGAGCAAAAAAGGTTTTCGAGCCGGTCCATGATTTACTATCACAGATCTTAAACGAAAACGAACAAGAACGCGATCTCACTCCTTCGGAATAGTCGATCGGAATTCTCAACATGGCAGCAACAACTACAAAACTAATCACAATACGCTATACCATAAATACTATTTTATTCATTTCATACAATTCTTTTTTTAAATTTTATAAAAGCATATAGACACAGCATACAGTCTCACTGACGCTCTCTCTTGGACACATCTCGGCTCCCTCACAAACATTTAATTTTAAAGTTTCCTTATGCATTTCTTTAGAAACGTTTGCTCTGCAAAACTTTTAAGTTTAGAAAAAACACAAAAATTCCATATATATTTTCTAAAAAATTACATTTTATCTCAGAATTTTGCTTGTAAGACTTAAAGTTATGGTATTTTTTTTAAATAAAAGTCTGTTTTTAGATCCTAATTAAAATAGCTTAAGTTAACATGAATAATGTATGTATTTGCAAAAAAAGGAAAAAAATGAGTAAGGAATTTTAAATATTTCGAATTTATTTAACATGAAACAAAAAACTAATCGGTTCCATGTATTTTGTACTCCAAATCTTTGCTAGAACGTTTCGTCTTGTAAACATCTAAGTAAACATTTTATATTAAGCAAAAAATGCATTAAAATCACATATATTTTCATTGTTCACTCAATCACCAATAGCATATTCTTTATAGAGAAACAATTATCTAAGTAATTAAACCAATAAATATAGTTTTTTATTGAAAAAAAAAAAAAAACAAACAAAGCATTTTTATTCATAATATTAATTGTTTTTTAGTGGGTAATCCTGGAGCTTATGAAAGAAAACCTTTGCGATATCCAATGTTTGAGAAAGCTCCGGCTAAAAGATGAATTTATCTTAAGGCTTTGGCAGAAACTTTCGAATCTATAGCTGCTAAGACTTGAACCTGCGCTGTCACGCATGTTAGACACATACGCTAACCATTATGCCACGGACCTATACATAGAATGCAGAAAACGTTTGTATCATAGGTGCTCTGGCAAAAAATGTTTTCGCAAATATTTTAAAATAATAATAAAAAAATCAGTTTTCTCAGTTTTCAGAGGCCGCATTCGTCCTAAAGTGAAAATTTAGACATTTAGAGCGGCCGGAGAGCAGGTTTATACTGATCTCTTGCCCACCCTCTTTGTTCATTATTGCGTTAATTTTGCTTACTTTTGTTAATATTATTATATAGTATAGTAATATATATACTAACATACGAAAACAATTGCATCTGGCAATAAAAAATCTAAATAATCAAAGTTCCATGTTGTGAAAGAGAGCGTGAGCGTACAAGCTTGTGTTTTTGAGTTAGCGTTCAGACTTAACAAAATTCACTTTAGAGAAAATGAGGCCTCTTTCTGTATCTTTTCTCTGCAGTTTTAGTTATATCTAGAAAAGTATCTATGAAGATACTTTTCTACACAAAATTTGTCTATAAAGATACCTTGCTAAAGAAAAATTCTCTATGGAGGAACTTTTCTGTAGAATAATTATCTATGAAGAAACTCTTCTATAGGATAATTGTCTATGAAGACATTTGTATGTAGAAGAATCTATTATAATAATTTTCCACAGAACTGTTTATGAAGACACTTTTCGATAGAAAAATAGTCTATGGAGAAACATTTCTAAAGAAATTTTCTCATGGGAGAACTTTTAGATTGAATAAGTGTCTGTGAATACACTTTCCTAAAGAAAAAGTGTTTATGAATACGCTTTATATGGAACATGTAGCTATGAAGAAACTTGTTTATAGAAAATGGGAAATATTTTACAAAAATAATAAAAGGAGTAACTTTAAAAAACTTAAACTTACTTATACGAGTATTGTTTCACATTTGTTGTGAGATTAATTTAAAACTGGGAATAAATTAAACATATTTGTGTTATTCAGCAACAAGCGCTCCAGTGGCGCAATTGGTTAGCGCACGGTACTTATAATCAGTAGCTTGTGAGCAATGCCGGGGTTGTGAGTTCGAGCCTCACCTGGAGCAATTGATTTTTATTAAGTAAGGCACACAAGGCAGGAAGATGTTGCAAGATGAAAGGTGATGGTTGTGGGTGTGTGTATGGTGGTACAACATCATCATCATTATGTTGTCCAAATCTAATCGCCAGCAGCGTGTTTGTTTATTCTTGGGTATGACAAATTTGAAATGCAATTGTATATATAATTACACAAATATAAGAGAGAAATATACGCAATGTCTCAAGGAAAAACCAATTACAGTTAGCTGCAGTTCTTTCCACACTGCAAAAATAAAAAATGGTGAAGCGATTTTTCATTTTTTGCTCGAGTGATCAAAAATTACGTAAAAAATTTGTAATTTATCATGTGGTCGATGCTATTATTTATTGTTTATATGAATGGGCGGAAATTTATAATTTTAAGAATAGGTTGTTTAATTAATATGCAATAATTATAAATTTTACTAAATGTAGCGTCTCGTCCGTTATTCGCATTACAATTTTTTTTTATTAAATTGCAATATTACAACATAACTTCTTCATAACTCAATAATAAAGACATTGTCAAATTTTATAATACTAAGGTTATAAAAATCATGCACATCTTTCTATCAATATGAATACAAAAAAAAAATATGATTTACAATGACAGTCTACTTCACTTATTACAGATTTTAATATTGTAAGTATTTCATCCTAACATACGGAATTACAAGATTTAGAGCTTAGATTTAGATAAATTGTTAATCATTTGATGTAATAAAAGTTTTCTTTGAACATTTTCGGTTTTATTTCCAGGCAAGCAACAGTCAAATCGGAAATAGCTTTTTATTGAATTTTAATAACAATATTTTTTTCATCGCCATATTGTAACAATATGCTCCCACCATTCAATTCATTAAACTTTTGTTTGCATCAATTTATATTAGCCTGTAACATAACATCCATCAAGCTTGGTATATCGGATAAACAGCTGTACAATAAAAAGAAACGACTGCTCCAGGTGAGGCTCGAACTCACAACCCCGGCATTGCTCACAAGTTACTGTTTATAAGTACCGTGCGCTAACCAATTGCGCCACTGGAGCGTCTGCCGCTGTTTTGTCAAAAGCTAAGACCAAGTGACACGTAACAAAAGCATTCGTATTTTGAAAATCGTATCTATTTATAGATACAATACTCATAGCAGAACTTATACTCTTCTACGGTAGAAATTCTCAATTATGTTATGAAATTTAATGCCAAAGCAGAGCACACATACATACATAGCAAGCAGGCAAAGGTCAATGAAAACTAAAAATATATAAAAGATAAGTGGAGGCGACAGCAACAAAAGCTTTAAATGTTTTCCGAAAAAGTTTAAAGGCCAAATATTTTGCTGGGTATATACATGAATACACACATAAATCTACTTAGGTGTAACCGTATGTGTGTGGAAGCAAGTGTATCGATGGTAGGAATGCTTTCTTGATTGGTTAAAATCAGTACATAAATATATACGTATATGTATACATATGTATATTGCTGCTATTATGTTCTTACGAATGTTTATAAACAATGTGGCGTTCCTCATTTTGATCGATTTAAAAAATTACATTACAACATGTGATTATGATGCTTGCGAAATATGCAACTTATGGGTTTAGCAATCTTAAAAATTGGTTTTAGCTAGCAAAGAAAGCGACTCATAAATGCAGCCTTACAGTCGCTTTCTTCGTGATCGAAGTATCTTTTACGATTGCTAACACATTTAAGTTACATATTTCACAAGCATTACAATCATATGTTTTGCGATAAACGAGTACACAAAAACAAATGAACCAATTTTATTATCCAGTCGCCGTATTTTGTAATTTTGCTTATCCTCATTCATGATTTTTATTGGGCGTTATCTAGGCTTTTTGTCTGTTTGAAAATTGTGATCAATCAATCAGCTGTAAATGCTGCTGATGCTTAAAAATAGACACATAACGATCTGGAGAATCACCTATACGTACAAGGACATATACATACATATATGTCTAGATAACTTATTTTGCTGTGGAGTGAATTTCGGCTGCTTATAACGTTAACTCAAGAGCATAATTTTGTTTTCTCTCGTTAACTTTCCCAACATGAAACTTTAATAGTTTAGCGTCTTTTAACGCCGTGTATAATGTTATTCATACATTATTGATCAACTTACTATAATCTTCAACAATAGTAACCAAAATATCTAAAGTTATGAGGTTAGTGTACAAAGAGAGTAACGAAGAGAGCGACATTATAAAAAAAATTACAGATATAGGCCGCATTTGTCTCTTTCTTCAATATTTCGTTAATTTTGCATATTTTTGTTAATATTATTATATATTACAGTAATGTAAATACTAACGTATGAAAACAACTGCATCTAGCATTGAAAAATCTAAACAATCAAAGTTCCATGTTATTGAAAAGAGCGTGAGCGTACAAATTTGTCCTCTTGAGTTGGCTTTCAGATTACACAAAATTCACTCCAACGACAAATGCTGCCTATGTCTAATTTTCTCTATTCGGGATCATCTTACTCTCTTGGCTCTCTAATCGTCTCAACTTTGGTTGCAGAGCGAAATAAGTTATTTATACGTATACATTGTCTTTGGTACGTATACAGATTAGTGTGTTCAAATACCGATCAATTTTTATCCGAGTTATTCGACTAACAAAAAAATTGATTTTCATCAGCGCCAGGACCTTCACATACATGTTTCTAAATAAAACTTATTTTTAGAGTTTGTTGCATCCTTTCTTCGTATTGTGGGTAAGAAATAACAAAGGAATTGACAATTACACGGTTGCCGATCATGTTTTTAGGCATTTTTGTTATTTAAAGTTCTGTATATTTAATCAGCGATATTTTTACCAATTAACAAAGAAATGTATTTTATATAAAAATAACATATTGCTTCTTTTCAATGCTAAAATGAAATATTTTTTATTTAATTATTAAAATTGGTGTTGGAGTCTGATTGGTTATTCGGAGGCACATTTATTAGATGAAAATTACTTACATCCAGATTATTAGAATAGGTTCGACTCTTTGCTTTCATTGTCGTGATCTGTAATAATAGTTTTCTTCAATTTTTCAAACGATTTAGGAAAACATTCCTGATTCATCTTCGTACGATGTAAATATTTCATTATTCCGGATCTCATTACCTTTAGAAAAACATCTTATTCTCTTATTAACATTAATCATAAATATTACATTAACCAAAAAATGATGAATTCTCAAAATTTTAAGCTAATTTTAGTTCAAAATTTCATATATTTACCTATATCTACAAACAGTTTATAAACTAATTTAAGAGTTACAAAATCTAATTAAAAATATATATTTTTGACGTAATTTTCAGTTAACGCCAGGTCTTGTTTGTTAAAGTGCTTGTCCATTGCAACTTTTGAACATTTCTGTTATTTTGGCTCCAAAAAATTCTCAAATGCTGCAAAAATGATGCTGATTAAGTAACCAATGAATTTTTGACGAATTTTTATTTAAACTTATATTTATCTTAAGGCCTGTAATGATAATTTGGATAGATTTTCACAAGAATCTTGTTTCGTTTTCTTATTTTGTCATACATAAACATAAGTAATTGGAATCTCAGATGCAAAAGTTACTATTTATTATAAAAATTATTAAAACACAAAAGTAGTAAAACGTAAAAGTGACAAACGAATGCGACAAAAAAAAAGCATCGGCATAAATATGCTACCGTTTATCGCTCGGAACTTGCTATCTTTGGAGCGGAAACGTTTTATCATAACATGTTGATATAGGTATAAACATGGTTTGAAAATCTAACGGGTGGGCCGTAAGGGTGTTGGCGGTTTAAATATTCAATTAAAAAAAACTACGAAACATAAAAAAATATATTTGTATTTTTAAAAAGTAGAAGCATGGGAATTTTTAAGACTTAAAAATAATGTTGTCCAAATGGCTTCCCTCGGCTGTTTGACACTCTTGGAACCGAAGTCGCAAATTTTGGAAAACTCGTTGAAAAGTTGTTCTCGGTATTTTGTTACTTTCCTGAATAATGTTCCTCTTCAACTGCTCTAAATTGGTCGGATTATTCTCGTAGACTACCGATTTGAGGTAGCCCCATAGAAAATAATCGCATGGAGAGAGATCGGGGCTACGTGGGGGCCATTCAATATCCCCCCTTTTCGAAATGAGTTTTCCAGGAAAACTTGGCAAAGTTAAGTCGGTTATTGCATCATCGGGTTTTAATTCTTGGACTATCTGAATCTTATAAGCCTTCAAATGCAAATCACGTTTCAAAATTCGTCGTAAAGTTGTTCTTTTGACATCCAAAGACTGACTTCTCTTACGTGTTGACTGTTGCGGATTTCGCTGAACTGAAACACGAACACGCTCCGCAATGTCGGCTGATCTTGCAGAAACTGGGCGACCACGAACCGTAATTTGTATTGTTGAGTCGGTTGTTTCGAACATTCTGATCCATTTTCGTATCACATTGGCGCTTGGAACTTCACTTAAATCGTGTAAACCGTGTTCATGCCGATACAAACGTCGTGCAGTAATCACTGATTTGTTGTTTTCGTAATACGCTCGGACACAAAATGCACGCTGCACTCCCGTGTACGGCTCCATGGCGACTAAATTTCCAGGAAGCGGTGCAGCGAACAACATATCCCCCCGCCACCCCGCGCCGCGCGTTACCGAGAAATTGAAGATTTAAACCGCCAACATCCTTATGGCCCACCCTGTATAAAAAAAATACAACCAAGATGTTTAAGACGAAATTTGGAGGAGCATATTGCACATTTGTAACTGTGATGTAGAGTTCTTATTAAAGAAATTAAATTTTATTTTTCAAATAGAAAACTTCTATAAAATAGAAAACTTTTATAAACGACGGTCTTGTCGCAAATGCACTAAGTGTTTGCATTATAGTTGTGTAAATGAGATGACATCGTCAACACCTTTCACCGAATACACATTTTATTTATTTACAACTTGTAATTAAAAGCCTAACGGCAAATTAAATATAAAATTAAGAAAATTAAAAATTGAGCATTAAGAACATTTTTTTAAACAAACAATTAGTTTCAAATTGACAAAGAGATTTTCCATCTTTGCCCATTTGACCGTGGTAGCTTTTTTTAGAGACTTTCACTACTATTTAAACTCTCCGAGAGGCAGCCAACAAACATGTCACCTGCTCTTATAGAAAAGTACTCATGGAAGTATTCTCCTCACAAAAAATACTGTAAAAAACAAAAACTCGTAAAAAACGTTCCACATATTGCAAGTAAAACTTCATTGGTTTTATTTGTGATTTGATCGTTGAGCTTTTTATTTTTTATTATATCTTAGAAAATCTGCTTTATTTCTTCCACTTATGTGCTTGACTCAAGCTACATAGGTAAATAAAAGGATATTTTGTTAATAAGTACGAGAATAAATAAAAATAAAGGTGAACGTTACATTAAGTTTCATAATTATATATAATTAAGTTAATTGAAATTATAAAAGGAAAGCAAAACGGAAAAACCATTTACATTACTTTTTTATTACTAGCAGTTTAAAACTTTCTAAGGAATTAAATTGACAATTTTTTTTCAATTCGTTTCTATTAAAATATTAAGCTTAGAATAGGGACGCGGTTTAATTAATTTATGGATTGCCCCTACTTTCGCTAAACTAAAACATGCCATCGGAATGAGCTATGGGGACAAGCATTATGAGAAATATTATAAAATTACGTGTAACTAATTTCCAGTCATTTGGTACTGCAAATGGCAGCAATATTTGAGTTATACGATGCACTTCATGCGAAGCACACACAAAAATAAATGAAGTGATAATCATATTGAGCGTTGGAAAGCCGGGCAACAGTACTAGCACCCCGTGACGATCGGCTGCTAACCATATGTGATACTGGCATATAAACAACTCCAAAGATATGCGACCAAACCAAGCAAAGAATGTTGAATATCTGGTGCGCAGTATGCCAGAAATATTTCTTAAAATTATATACCCAATAATGGGAATGAAGAGAATATAAGAATGAATTTCTTCACAATTTTGTTCATTACGACATAGAAATGAGAAAGCTGTGTAGAAACCTACACCCAATAAAGCCAATAGCGTCACGGTAATAGATGTTTTTCTGGCAAAAAGATTACCATGATTATTATCGTCAAATATACTATACTTTTGGGCAATATGAAAACAGGCGGCAAATATCATGCCAAACATTACAGTGTAACGGTCCAGTTTCCACTGGTACCACCAGTCGTGTATGTCATCATCTGTGGTCACAAACAAAGCCTTCCAGGGCCTTGTAACGAAAATACGTTCAAAGAATACTTCTGACATAAACAGTATGGTGACCACACTGAAGCATCCCACAAATTTCCCCACTAAATACAGATAATGCAAAGGATTTGAATCCACCGATTGGGCAGTAATACGTGGTGGCAACGAAAGTAGGAAATAAATTACGCACATCCAAAATGATAGCAATGGCACAAAGAAATAAAACTGATACGGCCGATTCATGCAAAAGCACAAAATTACTGTCATAAAGTTTAATCTGAACATTACTTGAAAAAACCTTACAAAGCCCGAGTTTCCAGTTTGCCACATGTACGAGAAATGCGTGTAGCCGGTGTGGAACAAATAACCGCTTAGTAGCAGTTTAATATGCATGTGTATAGGCAGAACACGATCAGCTCCCGTCATATAGTATATTAGTACTACCAACAAAATCCAACCCTTTAATTCGTCGGATTGATCGCGGTTAAGGACTTTGGTAAATCTTGAGTCTTCGGTAAAGAATAGACCCAAAGCAAAAACGTAGCCTACTGGTATCCAAAAACTAAACTCTGAATAGTATTTGTTTTCCTTCATGAAGAAATTAGTTCGGTCACACAAATAAAAATAAGCCATAATAACGCCTAACATCGCTAAAGCTACAATAGGTGTGGCGTAATCCATACTAGCTAAACGTAAGGACGATGAACCACCCCCATTGGTGGTTGTCGATGAGATAGATGATGCAGGCATGTGAAGACCATGACGTTGAGCCTGCAATGGGGTGTAGAGTGTATGACCTCGTAAATGCAAAAGCCAACGGCGCAGGAATATGCCACAAACCAAAATAATGCTGAAATGACAAAAGTGGAATATTATAATATAACTTAAGAACATAATATATTAATAAGTGAAATAAGAATAAAGTATGGATACGAAAGATGTAGCATTTAGGAACAATTCTAGTTGCCGCGGAAAGTTGTATCAATGTGCAACAGAGATTTACAAAATATGGAAACATAATAGAAATTACATACATTTGGTGAGGCAGTGCATTATGCATTATGTTTACTCGTTACCTTACATACTGACACACTTCGTTTCATTATTTGTACTCCTATACAAAAATACACACCTAAAATTATTACAACTGTCAAATCTCAAAAATTAACTTTCCTTTTTCAACTATATGATATGGCAAGTTCTTCAAAATTGTTAAAACTTTCCCCACGTCCACGTGAAAGTGGTATGGAAAACAACCTAAGATTCTTAATACGGTTATATGCTATTATAGCCAAGCAGTGATAAAATCTTATTTTTATTTTACAGTTAAGTATAATTATGAGCATTTCCAAATCGTACGAAGACCATTTCGCCTAAAATTTAACCGTTTTCCGCCACGTATAATATATGATTTCAGATCATCGCTTTGATTTTAGGAAAGGCCAGTATTTCTGTGCTAAATTTTTCAATTATTCTGAGGCTTTCGATAAGGATTGGCTCGACGGCCTAATGTTCAATATCAGGAAATATCTACTGGAGGACCGATAGTTTGGTGAAAATACGGAAACTACTATACTGACATTTATGCTGTATTACCAGTCTTCCTTTACTATATCTTATAGTTACGGGTGACATTCCGAATGATATTAGAGTCCTTACATCGACTTTTGCAAATTGCATTGCAATAATATGTAACCAAGTACCCAAACCAGGAAGTAAATATGCTCCATCACAGGCGTACAAGAAAATAAATGCAAACAAGAGGCATTTAATTAAGTCCGACATTTTGCCATTGCGCAAAGCTTAGACGTTTCCCGCATTGGCGCCCACATGCACCGAAGGTTAAAATTGGGGAAGGCACATAACTTTAAAGTAAAGTTTTAGTTCAAATGCACCAAGAGCTGAAATCCTAAATTTTACGATCGAATATATGCGTATTCATATCACAAGGTCCGAATTTTACAGTAAATGTCCTTAGCACATTTTTAAATGACTTTCTAGCGGGGTTTTAAGTACGCATGTAATTTAAGATATAATAAATCATTTTATAGTTTTGATTTCGAATCTAGCAAACAATGATAGATATTCAAATCTAAAAAATAAGCATTAAAATAAAAACAGAGAGACTTATTTTAAAAATGATGCGTCATCACGATTTACACAGTATTCCCACTTACTAAAATCTTATAGAAATATTTCTGATAATAGATCAATTACAATTTAAACATAACAATGCAATGCTGCAAACAATCACAACATACTCACCACACACCAAAACCTGCATAGGTAACTATCTGCAGAAGGGTATATGGCTCGGCACTACTACAACAGCTGCCATCATTATAATTCATATAATCATTACAGTACATATTCAGCACTAGTTGTACGTAATGCCTTAAACCCAGAGAGCACAGTTTATAACCATCAACAGCAGAGTCTACCAAACCATTTGATATTTGCCAAGCTGCTTCCCAGGTAGTAGCATCTGTATAGCGGAAAACAGTTCGAGCTGCATAATTTAAACGGTCAATGTCTTCGTTTTTAACTAATTTCCACGTTTCGGGCAATTTCTCTTCATTAACACGATCTTGCAATTTCCAGAGGACTTTAGATTTTGCAGCCACTAGATGGTCGAATGGTACCACAAGTCGCGTTAAATTTGTATTGTATTGTTTTAAAATCTCTTCAGTTAGGTTTCCTTTCAAAAAGTTACGATATGTGAAACCCAAAATGAAAACTGCCCGCACTTCTTTAGTATCCTCGAACTTTGTTAGACTTTCAAGAAGTTGGTCCGAAACTTCATCGACGAATATGTAGGTGGCGCGCATATTCAATTGGCGATCGTCGAACTCAGTGTTAGTTGGAGGCTGAAGAAGCGTCGATCCGTTATCGTCATCATTAGGATGCAAATGGTTTATAAATTGCTTATACAACTCATGGATAGAATAGTCGCCGATGAAAATAAAATGATTTTTATAACTCCAGAAAGCTAAGTAACGCAAACAACGTCGTGTATCTCTGCAAGCAAAAAGTTCAATTGTAGATAATAATATAGTACATAAGTGTAATAATATATTAGTGTAATCAAACATTTTTTGTTCTTAAGTACCTAAACCGATATAAAACAAACTAATACAAATATACATTTTATGCACAGTTTGTGAAAAAACGCCTGAAACAGCAGTAATTTACCGCACAACATGGACGAGCGCATATGACGTCAAAACCTATTCCCAGCTAAAAACGGAAAGTAAATAAATTTGAGTACAATAAATTTTTCGCAATGGATCGAACTATGTAAAATTCAAAATTTAATTACCTGAACCAATGGACAAAGAGCAAAAAATGAAGTGGTTTTACGCGCTCGCTTGCCGTTGTGGTGGAAGTCGACCACAAAACTTGATACAACGTAGAATTTATGTTACTTTCACATACATCAGGAAAAATAAAATGATAAAAAATGTTCATCTTCAAATAAAAATGTCTTATTGAGACTTAAATTCATATGAACAGGAAGATCATTAATATACAGATAAATATAAGAGGGTCTAAAATGGAACCTTAAGGTAAAGCAGCGCCGAAAAAAGCTGAGGATCAGAAACATTGAAACAGACATTTTCAACCATTAGCAACCATTCCAAATAATCGACAGAATTAAAAAACTTTTATAGGTCAAAGTAAAATAAACCATCTAGTCAACATTTTCTCGAACAGAATCAATAAGGAACATAAATGTAGTATGTTTCCTTCACGAAACGCGTGGCGAGAAGCAGAAAGTATTAAAATGAGCCTTGCATCGTCAGACTCATACATAACTCGTAACTTGCAGGGGCCAGCGTGGACGTTATTAAAACTGAACAAATGAAATTCAATGAAGTTCCCGAAATTAACGAGAATAGCCGTTTTACGAAACGATCAAAAATCCCATTTCCACCTACTGGTCTCAGTTTGTATAAGTGCAAAAATTACTAAAGTCAAATTTCTTTAGATCGCTTGCACCATAGACAACAAAATAGTCATAATAGCGTAAATATCGTTTCCTAAAAAATTATCGTCATCGTCCTTCAACACTCATCAAATACCAGCAGGATCTCAATCCCCATAGTTTTAAAAAGGGGACACTTTTTTTCTCCTAATATCACTTCATAATTCTTCCTAGCAATAAGAGACCAAACAAGTGAACATTTAGTATCAACATCAATAACTCTAAACTAAGGAATGAATCAAATTCATTTAAAAACATAAAATTAATTAAACTAACCTTTGAAATATTATATATTTAAAATATATATAGATCATCTCCCCGGATCGATATGAATAGGTTCCGAAATATAAGCTAAAGGAATATTAAAGTTCGTACAAAAAACCCAAAACAAATCTACTTTAGTTAAATAAATTACAATTTCTGGTAGCTACAAAATTGTAGTGTTTCAGAATCACCCCAAGTTCTAACATTTACAAAAATAAACTGCAGCCTAATCTAGACTGAATGAACCTCTTTCAGTCATTCTTGACTGTTCAAGACCTAGTCAGCTAAAACACATTTTGAGGGCCCTGAACGTACATGTAATTAATGATGTTTAACCGATACTCCTCCCTTAAACTACATAATATAAATACACATACACATATAACTAATTTAATTTTTCTTGCCTTTTGAAATCCTGAATTAAATGGTATTACTTGATTGTACAAATATGTTACAGATAGAAAAAAACTACTTATGCGCGCATATGGTCTATGTTACCCTGCGCTTTCCTTTTGTTATATTTTATAAATTTATTTATAAAATATATATTCAATAAATAAATAAATAAACTGCAGCAAGAAGTGCCCACATGCTGAAATTGAGATTTTATAAATAGATTTGGCTACATTTTTCAGATGTATATGTTCCTTCACCACATCTTATGCTTGTAAACAGATGGTCATTGGACCAAAGGGTGTGTCAACCGCTTGACTCGTAATTGTTATATTTAAGTCTCCAAAATGGCAAGCAAACTGATTACCGATTAGAATATTGTTAATATCGGTCAGTATGAAAGAATGAGCTGTTGGCCGCATACATCTTTAATTAAAGTGATCTATTTTTCACTGGTTTCGATATGACAGTAAAATTTTATTCAGGTAAGTATTACCACTAAATATTCAGATGCTCACTAAGAGGCAGCAACAATAAGAAGAGACATTATTCTGAGGAATCAGAAGCGTGACAAACGATAAATTACAAGAATATGATAATGCCGGGAATCCATATGAAACGCAAATTTTAAGATATAATTTTCATACTTCATAGTGTTACAATTTTTTAACACTTTTTACTTTATTTCTCCTTCTTCAAACTCAAAGCTGAGTACACTAAAGTTTTTTGAAAGACATTTGTTCAACTGATGCCACATTTTCTGGTCCTTGTTTCCAGACATGAACGTTTAGTCACTGAGGCGAAGTTATTTTCCTTTTGCAAACGGCTGGCTCCTTTCCACTGTTTGAAAAGACTAGGGTAACAGCTTGCAATTTGTGGTCAACAATATCTATTCCCTTCTAACAAAGTTATATGCAGATAGCTAATTAAGAGTATACAACGGTGGTCTTGTCGATAGCCTTTCTAAATGTCATCAACATTCTGATACTACTGATACGTGTCAACAGGCTCCAATGTCAACAAATCATATTGACACTGAATTTTGTTTCTAGTGTGGTGACAAGCGAGATATCACACCAAACCCAACAAATCATCTCATTTTTGATTCTAAACATGCACACTGAGGCGCAAAGGCCATCCTTATCAGTTTCATAAAATACATGAATACGTCGTGCATTCTTTTCGATGGAAAATATACATTATGAATCATAGAGCATTAAAGGGAAACTTTATAACGCGATATTCTCTCTAAGGGTAAGACTTACGTTTGGCTATACCTATGCACCATGCAACCGTAAGGTTGCCATTCGTTGTTGCCTTTAAGGCGGCCCTTTGACAATAACCATTGGCACGAATCACTTCCTGCAAATATGAAACAATGCCACCAAATTTTGTATTCTACGCCCCAATACTATGTATCAATATATTACATACCATATTGCCAATTCAGTATACCATGATAGACAATGAAACCGACTACCACAAATAAGGCCAACTTTTTAAAGTTATTCGCATTTAACTGTTGTATAAAATATTCTGCTTTGGAATTGCTGCTGCTTGCAGTCACTGAGTCAGGACCGATGCTACTATCACCGCTGCTCGCAGCCACTTCATTTTGTAATTGATTAAATTCAAACTCTTCAGTCATCGTAAGTTACTGTTTACTATTTATTTGATTAAACTCCAATTATCTTAAATCATTGTAGATTTTGTATCCCGTTCAGAGACGAAATATATAAGAAAAATATCAGCCACCAACTTCAGCTACTGCTACTGCCCTTGTGAAAATTCTTATATTTTTTTCGTTTGTTTACACACTTTTTTCCATCAACCTTAACAATTTGTAATCACAACAAACAGGACAATAAAACCCGGTGAGTGGAGATACAAAGAAAAACAGAGCTGTTTAAACGCCATTGAATCGGTAGATGGCGTGAGACCATTGAAATTGTTTTGATTACAGTGGCTTTCAGCGCGTTCCCATGACCAAAATTAGTCGTTATTTTCTGATGGGAAATCAAATTTATAGAATTTGCCAACATGAGTTCTCCCAATTTAATTTTATTTAGTTTAAACTGTTCTTCGCATCTTCTAGTATCCAGAAATTTCATTTTGACAGCGTGCTTGCAAACGAAAAAAAAGTTTCGTCTTTGTGGGAATTACTTTTTTTATATAGAAAACAATTCCTTAGCTTAGGACACTTCGACAGATTTTTATAAATTTATAATGCTATTGCCGTATACTTTACACTAATTCTAAAGTCATATTTACCATCCAATCTAATCCATTTGTGACTGGTAAATCGATTTCTTTTTCAGTCGAAAATCGATTATTGTCATTTTACTTTATATTTAAATCGATTATTCATCTCGATTAATAGATATTCCCATTAGCTGAAACAAGTGGACTGCACAGGTCACTTGTTTTGGTACCTGTTTCTACCTATATAGAAAAAATCTTCAGCCTCTTCTCCCATATGCATGACGACAATATTATGAATATTATTTTCTGCAGTACCAATACCAAACTGCGATACGCGCTATATTGTGTTCTAAACTTGCAAGAAATGAAAAAAAAAAACAGTAAGTGTAACTATAGGGAAAAAGATCAACTCGTTGAAAAAATCTTTATTTGCTTTGAAATATGTCACGGAGACTTTTGCATATACTTTGAGTTTGCGTTTTGTAATTGCGTTGCAAAAAGAAATGCAACAATCACCTTCGACTGGGTTTTGTGCTCCGATTGATCGATTTTAAAAGTTAAAATTAAAAAGATTGATTGAAAGATCGAATGTCGATTTTTGGGTCTACTTACCATTTAGTATACCGGATGAAATTTCCTTACTTTACTCCTATGCAACATTTAGGTATTTAAATCAAAGACGATATGAACGTATAGACGAATTATTTTTCTCTGGAGCCCAAATTGGAATTATTAAAGAGACAAGAGAGTAAACTGATTCCGTTAGGAAACGCTAAACTATTAAAATGAATGGGAAAATAGAGTAAAAAATAATAAAATTATACTCTTGAATAAACGATATAGCCAAGCAAATTTCAATCCAGAGAAAAATAATTCGTCTTTTATTCGCCACCAAAATCATTCCAATTGATATTATCTTTATAGTGAATTCATAATAAAAACTGTGTTTTGTTTTTCGAACAAAATTTTGACACTAACGTGGTTAATAGTAATGGTAAAAATGTAAGCTTTATGTACCAGGGCTACAATAAATTCTGACAGAAGAATGTAAAATTTGGGCGCATCAATTACCTTCCCGGCCAAAAAAGATCGATCATAATTTAAATTCCCTATTCAAATTATCTTTACGGTTGTTGCACACAATATGACTCAAATACATGTTCAGATTATTGGATGCCAAACTTAAACAAATTTGCCGTTTGACAACGTTTGAGCGTGTATTTGGTATTTTATTTGCCGCAATTACAATGAGCCGAAATAAAGAACGCGTCGATTTAGTTTGTTCTTGCAAGTTGGATTTTCCACAATTGGTTTGATATTTGTTTATATTGGAAAAAAATTCTTGGGGACAAATGCGTGACCTATTTAAGGCTTTGGAGCAGTTAAAGGCCGAATCAGATATGGATTATTGCAGTGAATTTGATGGAATCAAATCTATTATGGAATATTGCAATAAATATGTGAAACCATTCAATAAACTATATTTTCGAGGAGGTAGGTGTACGATCTGGTACAAGGCTTACCATTTTTTCATAATTGTGTATTAAAGGTAACGAGTCGGTCATCAACGAATTGGTCAGACGTCTGCAGGAACTTTTTGTGGAATGTGGTTTGGTGCACAAGGAAACAAAAACACCTTTGCCGAACAAGTCCAAGACATTGAGAAAAATTCTGATGTTCCTTTTGTTAAACACTGATGCTACCTATAAGTATAACTTGCGCGACGACCAAAGCATTGTTCATGTCCTGGAGATATGTCCCTTAATGCCAAAATTTTTACTGGTATCTTTGGTGTGGGAACTACAACTGGATCAACATTTCAACGAGATGTTGGCCTATACCCCCTGTTGGTTTTCATTTCAATACTTTGAGCCAGCTACTGACTCTCTAAAGCACGTTGAGGACCCTTTCGAAGTTTTAAAGAAGGTTGAGGGACTTCTCAAATCAATTTTCATATCCATTACCCGTTCCGAATTGAAACAGATGGATAATGTGGATACACGAATTATTTATAATAAACTCTATGACTATGCAATGAACTTGATTAGGCTGTTTTATACGCCGGACGTTGAAAAGTTTAAGAATTTCACAAAGAACAATCTTCATAAATATTCGGGCTTCGCATTGAAGCACCTACTGGAGCTTGTCGAATACACATTCGACGTTTATGAAAATGCGGATGTGACGAAGCCTTTGGAGGATTGGAAAATGTACGATGTTTGCTCTGATGTTTGTAAATACAAGAAAGGAAATGACCTCAAAGAGTCGGCAGGGATGAAGGAACAACAAATAAAAATAATAAGAGTGTTGTTGAATGCTCTACAAAATAATGTAATGATGGTTAAAATAGATAACTTCATCTATTGGGTGGAAATTGATTTAAATGAAAAACAAAATCTTCAAGAAGTCGTCGGCGAACTAGCCTACAGAGTGGGACAGAGAATGTTGCAAAATCCAGCATTTGGCCATGATATTCAGCAACAATTGAAAGTTATTGAGATAAGGCCAAAAACTTTAGAAGAGAAAATACATGGTGCCACAATTGGAGATATTTTGAATGCTTTGGACGACGACAAGTTGGACTATCCCGTGAAACGAGCGTGGTTTGATGAACTCATAAGTCGCAAAGTTGCTCTGGGTAGCGATGAGTGCTTGCTCAGCATAAAACAGAACATAAACCTAATGACCGTTGAAAACTGTCAACAAATACTAGATTTTATGAAACTTGAAATATTACGAAAACATTTTCAAAATCAAGACGATTGCGAAATAGACTCAAAACCGCACATTGACAACATGGACGTTGATGGTGAGGATTATGCAGAGTTATCTGAATTGGTTATTCTCTCTATGCAAAATTTTAATGTCCCTCAATGTCTGACGGTTCTCGAATATAAAAGCAAATTATTCGGTTTTAATTCGACACTCTTTGCTCGCTCTGATATTTTTCAGAGAAGTACCGAATTTTTTAATAAATTTAATGCTGACGGATCTTCATTCGATGTAAAACTTTTCTTGACATTGACCTTCGAACAGCCTCAGTTGTTGTGGCAAAATTTCTTTGAAAATGCCTGCCACAATTTGGAGCATATTTCTACCTATACCTCTACAGTGAAACAATGCAGACCACTGTCCAATAACTACTTCCTACCTCAACTTTTGGCCGCATTTAATGACCTATCATGTTTGGAGCAACGGTATTTTCCAGCGTTACTATGTGATATATACTTTAGTCTCTATTATCCGGAACGTAAAACAGAATTTCTGAAACAGATCATACACAAACATGTAAATGAGTTTTTGGACAATCAGCAGTTCATTTATCTTCTGCCACTGGTAAAATGTTTGAATCTGATAAATTCATACGGCGAGACTCAATCAAAAAAACCATTAAATTTTGGGGAAATAACAGCACCCGTTTTATTGATGGCTGCCCAGATCATGGATAAAGCTAGATGGGATTTAATTACCTATACAGATGTGCGAGATGAAATCGTGCGAGAGTCCATACAATTTATACAGAATACATCGAAGAAATTTCTGCCAAATGCTACAGAAAAAGGTAAGCTACATGTTATCAAAAAATATAAAACGCAAGTAAATTGTTAGTTAGTTAATTTACTATGACTTTTATGGAAGGTATCGCAATCAACGAAAAATCAATATAAAATTGTTATTATTATTTATATGGTGTCATTGGGGTGCAATGTGAAAGACCGCTCACAATTCCCGCGTTGCTATGGCAAAGTTGTTCCGTGAATAATTTCATTTGCAGCTGATGTGAGCGACGAAAACTATGTTGGTTAAAATAGTCATCATCCATCTGTTTATACTGGCAACGAAAACATTAGAGAAAGGAAAGAAACTGAACGACCATGATTTAAGGATATTCACTTGACGATGACCTACCGGTAGAGCTATTCAAGTTATGATGAGCATGCAACTTTAGTCAGTAAATGTGGATTTGGTAAATGGTAAACGGGCAGAAAATCAAGTTATTTGCTTCAACGAGTATTGTCTGCTTGTTTAGTAACTGCATCTATGAAGTGCCGGATGATTTTATGTTGACCTCAGCTTCGTTACTAAAATGAAATGAAACGAAATGAAATAGTATCAGCTTGGATATTAGGAGTAACATCACAAATAAAATAAAAAATTCTTTAATACAATATTAAATATCCCAAAAATAAATAAATAATAATAACAATAAAATGAAGTTAAAAACTATATAAATTCAAATGTTAATAGCAAAGTCTATATTGTGGTTCCCCAACCAAATAATAAAAAGCAAACAACAAAAAATGTCGATAATGAGCTCATAATGTAAAATAGACTACTGAAGTTCGCTTCATACAAATCTAATATATTTGTATTGGAAAACTTGTTTTGAATAAGCAAAATTTCGTAGATGCAGAGGGAGCTGATTCCAAGTTCTGCAAACGCGCACCGTAAATGATTTTAAGAAAATAGGAGAGTGTAATGTAAGAGGAATAACAAGTTGTGGATTTCTAGTTGATCTAGTGAACCTGAATCTACTGAACAAATATAACCAATTTATAGAATGGTTTAATGATTCGAAATTCAACATAATTCTTAAAGGGAAGGCGTCATAACGCCTCAAACTATGCACATATGCTACTACCGTAATAAAAATCCTCTTAATTTTCCTAAGGAAATTAAGATTTGTTCCGGAAAAAACTTCAATACCATAATTAATTTGAGACATCAGCAAGGCATGAGCTGACCCTCTTTATTATGAGTTTAAAGGAATATATTCGTATTGTACAACTTCCGCAGAGTAAAAAGTATGCCTAGACACTTCATATCATCTACAAACTCAACTGTTTCCATTAATGTTCATGTAAAAATTCTGAAAAGGTTGAAACGAGGAGACAAAAAGCATAGCTTTAGTTTGGCTACAACTAATATAAAGGTTATTATCATTTAATCAATTATTATCATTTAACCAATTATTTATAGCACTCAATGTGTTATTAATACTATATTGTAAGTTATTTACTGTACTTCTCCTGAAAAAGCATATAAAAATGGACAACAGCTATCGCGAATAACCTCAGCTAAACCATGAATATATAATATAAACGGTAGTAGACCCAAACATACAAGCACTCCTATATAGCGATTATTCATCATCTTCCTAATAGTATCTGTTAAATGGAGCAAATGAGTAGTGGTATTAAAGCCTCTGATCATTAACATAATTTAAAATTTGTTCTCGCATCAGACGCTCAACAACTTTAGAAAGAGCTGTAAATATACTAATTGGTCTTAGATTATCAAAATCATAAGAATTACCTACTTTAGGAATCGGAACTACACGCAAAATTTTCCAAGCAAACGAAAAAACTGAAGTTGTGGATATGGTGTTAACAAAGTGCAACAGATGACTAGATATACAAGAAAATACGAGCTTTAAAAACTTTATTAGTATATTGCCCACTCCAACTGCTGTAGAATTAATTTTAAAAAGCGCTTCAGAATATCATCCTTCATAACGACATCAAATGGAAATGTATATTCGAGATTTTGAGTCTCACTCGAAAAAACACTACTTGGGGTGTAGTTGTTAATCACGAAGTGTTCATTAATACTATTAACATCAACATCTGGAATTTCATCATTGCCCGTCATGCAGCCTTCCGCTCTAAGATGAGTCTAAATTTGAGAAATACTCGTATTTCCAAAGACTTCCACACCATGCCTTCTTCTCTCGTTCCTAAGAATGGACTTAATTTTATTTTTATACCTTCAAAAAATGCACCAATTTTCTTCAGTAGGGTTCCTCAAATAAGCTGCCTAAGCCAAATCTCTAGTGATCTAGCAAATATAATGTCTCTCTCTGTAACCACCTTTCCTTCTTGTCTTGGACCCTATAGCGAACGAGTGGCATAAAGGAAAAAAGATTTAATAAGAGACAATTAATTATGCTAAGCTGTAATTCCAAATTAGATTTTGCATAAAAACTGTAACAAGTATGTAAAAAATCCATTCCAATCTACATTGTGGTAATTACGGAACTTCACAAATTATTTGCGATAAGAAAGCGTGTAATTAAGAGATCCAGTAATTAAGGAATGATGGGATATTGCAAGACACTGAATTTGGCCAGAAAAATTTAACAATGTGGAATTACTTAGCAAGACATAATCAAGCAGGGATGTAGTATTGTAAGCAATAGAAATCATGTATGGCTGACAAGTCTAGACTAGAGCAAACCGATCTCATAGACATAGACTTGGTAATATTAAAGAGATTATAATTAAAATCAAATAAAACAATAATATTGGAGTACCTAGTAAATAGGTCATAATGACATCAAACATCTACATTCCCATGTGGCAAATATACAACTCTAAAGAAAGTCTTATTAGATCCAAAGCAAATCTCAATAAATATTGATTCGCAGATATTAGGACTTGAAGAGCGAAACAACTTTGTGCTTCAGTTTCTTCCGAATATATATGCCAACGCCACCACCTCTACGTACAGGCCTATCATTTCTAACAAAAGAATAATTTGGAATGGCAACAAATTTAGATGAAACACAAGATTTTAGCCAAGTTGCGGAAACTCCAAACAAACTGATGCTACTGTCAGAAATGATTTGTTTTAACCCATCTAACTTAGAATTATAGCTTGATAGTCGTATGACAGTTCAGGTGTCCTTACGATAAATTACAGTCGTATGCTTTGATTTTTCTTCTAATATATGAAGAATTATAGACAATTGGTCCAAGGTTCAAGTTAAAAGTCATAGAAAATTAAAAATATGAAAGAATTATGGAACCGTAAGACGGAAACAATAATTTTAAATAACATAACAAGGAAGAACATTTTCAATATCATAAAAAATTGAGGAAAAATTAATCATTACAAAAAAGAAATAAGTTCCGGTTCTCAATCGAGTGTGGAACAATTGAGAATAAAAAATGATTCTAAGGAAATTGCTACATCGTAGGTGATATATGCAAATTAGTTGATGTTTACTAATGTACGCCATTTAAGTAAGAGCATAATTGATATTGACTGACGATCCATTGATAATTGATACAAAACAACCATTTAGTAGTAACTAAAACCAATTCCTCCATTGTTTGTTTTATATTTTATAATAGAAGTGTTAAAAAATACTGCACAATTGTTAAGAAATTATACTTGTTAAAATAAATGAATATTTTCTTTTTCGGGAACATTAGGGCTTCATCTACAGTTCAGGTCACGGTGTATAACGCCGATTGTTTGTAAATGAATAAGGTAACAAATTGTACACCATTCTCTTAAGAAACAATTTTCCATATAACAATTTCCTTCTTACTAAGTTATTTTGTACAGCTCTTCATGCATTACGTTTTAGAGGCATCTATTATACATTATTAAGGAAAATTAGTAAATTATACATATTATTATGAAAAATTAGTCGGCAAACAGTTTTCATATAGAAAAGAAAATAAGAAACAAGTATCTCTAGAGACACTATAAAGAAGAACGAAGTTTAGAACTTCTACATAAATGATTCCTCTCAAGACACTTATAGAAAAAGACGTGAAAAGTATTTTTCATATGGAGATTTTTTTTTTGCCTTGGAGCTCACTTTTCATATAGAAGCATACTTGAAAGACATTGTCACTGTAGAAAAATACATATTCTACATGAAAGTTTCCTTCAAGACAAATGTGGAAAGTGCCTTCTAAAACAATTTTTTATGCAAAAGTCTTCCAAGATCAGCTTTCATATGAAAATCATTTTCAAGACCCTCCTACATTTGAAAAGTTCCTACCGAGGCACTTATTTGTGCGATTAGGACTGACATATCTTCTCAGAATTTATTGCTTGTTAAACTACTAAACTTAGATGAAACACAATATTCACTGTTGGCCAAGCTTTTTTCACGTCCCTTCACTTAATTTAATTATATATTAATTGAATGCTCTTTCTCTATAGTCCTGTCAATTGTCTACTATCTATGGGATTCCTCTTCAAGGCTTGGGAATTTTTTTTTACTGTAATTTGAGGCCATATTAAGTTTAGAGTACAACCGCACTTGTGAATTGAAAACGGTCCTGAGTTTTTTTTTTGCCAAATTATTACCTTTTGCGATCTTTAAATCAATAAAAAAAGCTTAAGGAAAACAGAAAACATGTTTTATATTTCAGTATCACTTGCAGAGGATTTACGGTGAATCGACTTTATCAAAAACACGTGCGTATGAATGGTACAGTCGCTCTAGTTCGCCTGAAATTACAGTGATAAAGCGAATGAAATTGTGACTGAAAATCGTCATTTAAGAATCAATTCATACGATTTTACACGATTGTTTGGGTATGAAATGCCTTGACAGCTGACTAGCTCCGAAACGCCTGGAAGAAAGAAGAAGTAAAGAAGCAATGGGAAATTCCAGAACGACACGATTCAGACGGTAAATAGAGAATATCTGGGTGCTGTTTGGCGTTGCTTTCGAAAAGGACAGATTTATGGACAGAAGTCGCATGCTTATTGCACCACGATGATGTATCATCTCACAACGCAATGTAGCTCCGTCTTACTTTTCCTTTTCAAAATTCAAATTATCGGTTTGAGGCACCCGAATTCAGTTGGTAGAGGACGTAAAAGATAACTTTCGGCGAGAACTGAATTCTTTTTTTAATTTAATTTTTTTTAACAATCTTGTAATGAAATGAAAATTTGGAAATCAGAAAATCGGTCCCAATCAGTAGCAAATGCGCGAAAGCATATTTTGCTTATTATTGTATGGTTGAATGTTAAAGAAAAACTTTCAAAATAGTGCAGGATAATAGTATAAACGTCAGTACAAATTTGCACAAAATGCAATATAAAAATAAATGTAAAAAATCAGTTCATGAAGAAAGATATTGAGGTTAAATATAATAAAATTACCTGCAACAATATGAAATAAACACTCACGTACTATAAAGTGCCTAACGAATGTCGTTATCCGTTACCTTGGTAATAAAAATGTTGAATGAATTATTCTTTACAGAATAGAGCCGAATAAGAATTTCTTTTAACTGTATGTATGATTTCAATAAGATGGTGCATCTGTCACAGAGGCACGCTGGATTCAAAACAATTTAAATATATTGTAAGGAATAATTCATCATTAAACTTTCCAATGAAAAAAAAATGCAGCAATTCTGGAAACAAAAAATTACCTCTCAAACGCCTATTGGATTATTGCAGTGATTTGCATATTTATCTTTTCGTAGCTTTATAAAAAAGTTATTATTTTTAATGTCAAATTATGTTTTTCCTTTTCTGGGAAGAACACCAATTTTTCCCCTTTGAGTGGAAACTATTCTTTTGCGTTCGTTTCTGGAAAATGTTTTGACCTTTGCCATGGTCTTGCGCTCGTTTATGCCAGCATCGCCCTTAAGGCTGCCGAATTGTTGATTTTTTCGGCCTTTAATAAATCAGGAGGTGAAAACGTCACCCAGAAAATTTGCAGA
>JAHXMU010000014.1:3114356-3157070 GCA_019455685.1 Philornis downsi
AAAATTATGTTATGGGACTGATAACAGTATTTTGCACAACAATGTTGCGACCAAACAAGCTTTATTCACATCCAGGTTGGAAAATCGAACATTTCTTAAAGCCCAAATTGAAACTGCGTAAATTATACCTATTTTCCTGCTTAACAACATAATGGAAACGTTCGGACGAAAAAGAAGAAATAAACTTACAAGAAAAGAATAATTGAAAATCCGCAATTTTTTGTCGGATGAGATAAACATTGGCTAACCTCAAAGAAGCAAAAAAATGTTGTTCAATTATCTCTTATCTTGAAACAGTTGTCCAAAAAAACGTGATGTAAAAGAGAATTCTTTACGCTCATTTAATTTAATTTATAGCTTTGTAACTTTAAAGTCTCACATATCTCTAGTGTAAGGCGAATAACAAATATTAGCTCGATTTTTGTTTCTCTGACATATCTGCCAGTCTATGACGACCTTTAGCTAAATTGGTTAGTCTTTGCGTTAAAATTTAGAAATGACCGTTTTATGGCTTATAAATTATAAACTGTGCATTAAACTCGTTTCAGTGGGTACCTGTTAATTTTAGAGGAGTCATTGTGTAATAGTAGTTCCTTAAATATACATATAATAACACTTATAATCACTTATAACTACCCAAATGTGTACTTATAATATCTATAACAACTAACAATTCCTCAAAATGTATAATAACATCTGCACGCATGATTGCGTTCTAATGCCGATACAACCACCTATTTTTTCTTTTATTGGCGGTCACCCCGATGTGTTGACAAATACCTCAAATAATAAAATAATCGGCAAGTTAAGTAAAAGCTTTTTAAACTGAAGTTCGGTTCCTTTCAGAGTGTTCGAAAGACAGAAAGCGCTTATGCTCCCTGAATGAGAGATGCTTTCCCATATCCCATTCATGGAATGCAAAGGATTTTTATTTATAATCAGATTACAGTTCTTGCATATAACGCAAACATGTTAGTTCTCAAGCCTGTAACATTCTCAACATAACTTTTATAACGACATAAGTTCAATTATTCTCATTTTCAGATCGTAAATGGATAACAAAAGTCATAAAGGATTCCTACAAACCGCTCACACAATATTATTTCCAGAAATATTCCTTAACTCCAGATCAAATACCGATTGAATTTGATCGCTTTCTTATACGTCTCGATATTGAGGAAAAGTCTGAAGCTGAAATGTTCCTTATTATTGTAAGTAAACCACAACAGTCATAAAATGCTAACAAACTAATTAACTTAATTTCTCTTTAGAATTATGTCCGTTGTACTATGAAGGAAACGGAATGGTTAGCTCGTAGCGAACGTCTTTTGCCACACATTTCGGACGTCATGATAATTTTAAGTGGCGTAGTAAATGAGACTGAAAATCCAAATGCCATTAATAATTACCGTCATTGTTTAGCTAATTATGCAAATATAGTACATCGACATCTATTACCTCAAATCGAAGATGATAATAAGAAAATTGAGAAGTTGGAAATTAAAGTTCTCAAGATAATATCTTCAGCACCAGAACAAATCTATGAGGATACGTTCATGAGTTTTGAATCGCTACTATTAGATATCATTAAGAAATGTGGTCGACCATTAGAAGAGAATATATCGAAAAATATTGCAAAGTTTGTGGACACTATGAAGGAATGCAGTGCGAAACAGATATTTTTGGACAAATTTCAAGCGTTGGCCACTGAAATGACATAACTACAAAAGTTTGTTAATGGTTTTGAACCTGTTGATGTCGTTCGCGCATATTGAAATTATTATTTTTTCGATGGGGCAGCGCATTTTTTATATTATTCATAAAATGTTATTATTTTGTTATTTTCAAGGTACGCATTGGCTGGATGGGACATTCATGAAACAAGCTATTTGTTTATTAATAAAATGTGTCTTGGACCCTAAGTCGAGTCCCATGAGCTTAGCTCACGAAATTATAAATATGATTTTTTCTATCTAAAAGATCGAGAGTCAATATTGAGTCTTGGACTAAGTGCAGCTAATAAAATACGAACTTTAGTTATTTTATTGCTAATTAATGAGTTCTCCGTTTCATAAAATTTTAAACATCAACGTGGTTGAGCCTTTGCATTTCGTAATATGATTTGTAATATTCAAATAAATTTGGTTAATATGCATTGAATGCTTTAGCTCAATAAAGTACTGGATTTTTTGTTATACTCGTAAGTTATGCCTGTTTTCATTATATGTTCATGTCTATGTCTGTGTGTAGGCAAATTGTGGGTTACTAATGCCTAAGAAAATAATTTTTTCAGACAAGTGGCTAAGCGACATAAAATGAAAGTAAAGGTTATAAAACCATTCATGATTATATACTTACTATGTTCTCTTAGAGGTTTGCCTAAAAGTAGTCACTTTATTTGCCAAACACAAGTTCATGTCCGTAAGATATTTTCCAAAAAATGCTAAAATTTCTCAGTCCGTATAATAACTTAAAAGAATTAGGGGTAAAAACGCGGTCCCCAAAAATGCTACAACTGTCTCAATAAATATTCGGTTCAATGTGTAAGTAATAATAGGCACGATGGAAAGATGATAGTGTTCACCATTTAATGTCCACAGTTCAAGTTGAAAAATAGGAAGATGTTTTTCATCTGGCATGTAAGCGGGAATTTATGATAAACAATACTTATAGAATCTAAAAAATCCAATTTGTCCACAATATTTTAACCAGATTTAGCTATTGCCACTACGACAGTGCTGCAGGAAAATATTGTGAATTACGTTGGGAAAGAAGAAAATCCGCAAAATCTCCAAATCTTCGCCCGTCACTGAATTAAGAGAAAAGCGCCGCAAGGCGAGCCGTGCTCTTACCAAGGCAGCTGTGCAGACTTTAGATAAAAAAGTAAAGATTTATAAAAAAAAATGTCCTAAAGGAAAGGAATTGGAAATGAGGCAAGATCAAAGTATGCAATTTACTTTCGGTACATTCTTTAGTTTAGTTGATTACGAATGTAGTAGGCTTATAAAAGCTATCAAGGAGATATTTTTTTTTTTAAGTTTTAATAAACAATTAAAGCTAATTCTAATTGCAATTTTACTCCCATAGAAGTTTCATTTAATTTTACAAATTGATTTCATTTACTTATTGCTGCTGCATCTAATGTAATCTTGTTTCATTCAGAACCAACATTCGATCAATTTAAATAAATTTGAACATTGCGTCTGGCCTTACAACTTATGATAAGTTAACAACGAAAATAGTTTTTTTTTATGGAAACAGGCAGATGAGTGGAGTTTTAAAAACTTTATGAAAGTAATGCTGGGCCAGCAATATAATAAAAACAATTTTCACTTGAACAATCGTAGTACAGATCTTTGATAAAAATAATACATTATGAAACGGCTACAGGTTTTCTAGTTTTACTCTATAAATCGCTACATGCAATATCAAATTCATTGTTTAACTAAATATCTTAATTTTTTATATTCAGTTTTGCAGCTATAAACTTTGCGAGGGATGTCACAAAATTGCATTGGAGAGTCTGAAGATGTTGCAGAATGTGCCTTTTGTAAGGAGCGGGACATAATTTAAAACAATTTAAATGGCTTGGTAGTAAATTATAAATTCGTGCTACTCTGCCAACCCATGAGTGTGGTTGTTTTGGTAATAAGAATCTTTTTATTATAACCTTTTTATTATATTTTATAAAAAGAAATTGAGGACTACAAATTTGAACAACTTCATAACAACAAAGACCTCAAATCGATATAATTTTTAAAACTACAGAGTTAAATGACCACGACGCCTCAATGAGTACAAATATCTTATAGCTCTATTAAATGCCATCTGAATTTTCCTCATACGTATTCTGTTTATTTGTGCCACTATAAAGTTCTACACAATATAGATAGAACCAATTTATTCTTAACGGATCTAGGCGACACTAAATCAGTGTTATAAAAACTTCGAAGTGAACAATTTAAATGCCGGACTGCAGTATTCCCACGGTACAGGGTGGCGCATTAATGGCAATGCAAAATAACCTTTTTTAATCAATGTATTTCATTTATTTATTTATTTTTATTGTGTAGAAAATTCAATTTTATTTTATATAACTAATTGGTTTTGAAGATGATAGGCCGTAAATTACCTCCATGCTCATTCATATGCGACGTCTGATTAGAAAATCGGAATCGCCTCAATTATTATTTTAATGAATTGCTACAATTAAGTCAAATTTCTTGGCTTTGTTTTGTACACCTCTTGCTTGATATAACCATATAAAAAAAGTATGGTGCAGTCAGGTTAGGTGAGCTTGGGGGCCAGCGGAAAATTGAGTTTTTGGATATTAATTCGTTTGGAAATTTTCGTTGAAGTTCCGCCATAACCGGTCTGGCTATTTGTGCAGTTGCTTCATCTTGCTGGAACCAAATGCTGTTTAAACGGATACGTCTTCGACGCAGTTCTGGGGAAACACCTTTAAATAATGGTCCCCATTGACATTGAGCATGATTCGTGCGCCACCCTTGACGCGAAGTATATAGACACAGATTCTGCTGCCTGTTTGCATGGAAAGCGTAAAACGTAACAACGCCATAAACGTAACTCACTCCACTTAAACTTACTCAAACTTAAAAAAATGTAATCGCTAAAGCAAATAATGCCGTCCGTTGAAAAAAAAAAATAAGTTTCAATTTCCATGACCATTTGTTTTTTATTTGTAGAGTTTTCACAATGAAAGTCTTCAAAGAGTTTCACATGTTTCAGATGTGAGACGTGTCCCACAACATGTCTCAGATGTGAGACATAGACACTTTAAATGTGAAAAAATATCTTAGAAGACACCAGACAAAAAATGTCTTTATAGAAACATTTTATATGGAAAAGTGTCCTCTTAATTTTTTTTACAGAAAAGTGTCTTTATAAGAGCTTTTCATGCAGAAAAGGTTTTTATAGATAATATACATATACAAAGGTATTTTCATTAACACCTCATATATAAACGGAAAATTCACGGAAGAATTAATGTATATTGAAACATAATAAAGGCCAAGAATTATAAAGTTGGGAACCTATTTTATATTAGCTGGACATTATATGTGTCAGTGTGTTCAAATTGAAAATGTACCAACTTTATTTATAAAGAACTCCTAAACTTTTGTATACGAGAATTTAAATCATCTGAAAATTGTTATTTAAATTTGGAGGAGACAGCTGCTGGGCACTCTGTGACTTACGACTTTTTACTGTACGAAAAGAGTGTTGCAAGAAAATTTTTATAGAGTGAAGTCGATGTAAGTTTGTTCTTTTTCCTTTTTGTTAAAATGCAAATATTGACTGAATAATATAAACTATATTATATGTAATTAATTTCCTACATTTTATGTCTTCGGGTATATAAATTGAAACTAATAAAAAAAATTGAGGATATTCTAATTTTGTTTTTTGGAAATCTAAAGAGCTTACATTTTATATTAGCGAGGAATATGGCTAATCGAGTTAGTATAAACCATCAGTAGAAAGACAGAATCGGACACACGATTTTCAGTAAGTAGGCGGTTACTACGCAGACTTCACATTGAAACTCCATATAAAAAATGGTACTGAAATTTGAAGTTACATTTTTCCACCAAGATAGTACTAAGCCTTCTTCGCGGGAAAACATTCCTATGCATATGCAGCGTTTCTAACAATGATATTCAAAGAATGCTTTTGTATTACAATTTCCAATGATTATCGCTGAACTTATTATTTTTTCTTTCCTTTTTTATTGAGCCATTACTTGTATAGCGTTTCAATTACTAAGTTAAATCTTAAAAAAAGTACTGGTAGTTATTAACTTTTACCATTTAATCTGTTATTAAATTTTTCGTTATATTATGGGGTAGCTGTAAATTCCATTTAAAGTTATAATTCCGTATTTTAGGACGAGAAACATACTAAGTGAAAAATTCTAGTAAGTGAAGTAGACTGTCATATTGTAAATCATATTTTTTCTGCTATTAAAAACCCAAAATTTTTATAACATTAATATCGTAAAGTTGTATAATGTATTTTTTATTGAATTTTGGAGAAGATACTTTGCAAGGCCTCAAGGCTTAAAATTACAATCCTGAATAAATAAATTAAGGTCCCTATTATGGTTTACAACACTTAGGTGTTGTGTTGCTTCGACTACAAGACAACATCAAAATTGGGAAGTTATACAATTTAAAATGGATATTAGCGCCGAATTATATTTTAGTGATGAAGATAACAACCAGTCGCTTCATATGGCTCGCATAAGGAAAAGAATTCGGGATGATTCCAAACAATTTTTAACTACCTAACGCTGAGTAAGTAGGATAGTAAAAAATCGGGAAATTTAATTGCAATGTGTTTATTTATGTATTTACATTTTAGTTTTATCAAAATGTTCCGCATAAACAAAGATTACTTTTCCTTATTGCTAAATGAGCTCAAACATTTTTTAAAGCCTCTAATTCGGTGCTCTGGGATTCCACCAATTATAAAACTGTGCTGTGCCCTACGATCCTTCGCTGATGACAGCTATCAAAGAAGTAGTGGGAACGACTTCAGTATTGGAGTGTCCCAGCCAACTGTAAGCTGCACTTTTAATGATGTGTTAACATTTTTTGAAAAAAAAAAATTTCCAAAAAGTGGATATATGCTCGAATGAATGAAGAGGAGAAAAATATTAACAAAACGTCATTTTTGAATACTTGGATATTAAGTAAGAAAGGGAATTGTTACAATCTTTCTATATGCAATTAAATGTATGTTTACATCATAGGAGACGCCGGGTATTTATTGGAGCCGTTTTTAATACCACCATTTAATAGTGCTGAAGAGGGATCTCCGGAAAGCCGTTTCAACACGATTCATGCAAAAACGAGAAACATCGTTGACAGGACAATTGGCATTCTTAAAAACAGATTTAGATGTTGGCTTTTTGCAAGATGTTTGCATTATTCTCCAGAGAAAGCTACAAAAATTACTTGTGTGTAATATATTTCACTTTCAAACTCTAAAAAATATAAAAAATGTATATACTTGCAATTTGTTTTCCATTTTGAACTTGTCGCGGCAACAAGACAACAGCTTACGAGCTGTTGTTAGTTTTTGGCTACTGTGACAACATATAAAAACAACTGTTGTGAGCGATAATCACCACAAATAACATACACAACACTAAACTACAACACAACAGATAAGTGTTGTAAACGCTAATCCCAATTTGAGATTAACAACACTAAATTAACAACTGTTGTAAATCATAATCGGGCCCTAAATAAAACATTAAAAATGTGATTGCACATTGTGTGTCACCTGTAAGAAAATTTTGCTCAAAATATCAGGAACATTTTTTAGTTTGTGAAAAAGTCGGTATATTACCAGCCTAAATACCAAAAATTGAAAACCCCTGGAGTACTTTAAAGTCTCTGATTATTCAGTAGTTAACTATGTATTTTTTTGACAATATAATTTTTTCGGTGTAAAAAGTTTATAAAATAAGTGAACAACTTCCATCTCTGACGTGAATATTCAATTTCGAAACACTTCCTCAAATAAGCGAATACTTGTTTAAAGACAACGCGCAAGCTGGCAACTCTTAATGTGACGCATGGATTTAGCCAAAAAGTCAAGCGAAAACCAAAAAGGGGAAAATTGAAAAGGAACAAAAATTATGTGCAAAAGCAAAAGGTATTAGAGCAAACGGAAAACTGGAAGATTTTTGTGTGTGTTGTTTCAGGAAAATCGACTTCGAAGAACGACTGTGCAAATTTTCAACATACATTTTTGTTTAAAATTTTTGTTAAGCAGAGCTTGAGACTCTTCAAAAGACCCGAATTACAAAAAGAACACCCGGCGTGTTAAAAAATCAGTGGCAAACATAAAAGAAACGCAAGGCAACGATATATTCTTTTTCTCACCACAAAATTTCCCGTGCAGTCATCATCATACTCAGCGAATAAAAACGAAAACGAAGGCTGATAAAAAAAGACAAGCCCAAAGAAGACGAAAAACGTCTTTAATTAAATATTTGCGAAAAGTTTTCAAGGGATCTGCGCTTGGGAAAGGGAGAGAGATACTTGTTCTTAAGGGATTATAGAGGAAACAATCAACATGCCTATGTTTACAGATACCCAGTTAAAAGCGAAGCTGATCATTGACCCACCATGCGATTTGCGCTTCTTCGGTAAGTATTTCAAGAAAAAATTGAGTCCCACAGATGAAAGTAAATTAACAAATGGTGTGAAATGGTTAAAGGGAAGGGTAAAAATGTCAAAGAAATTTTGAAGATGCCTTCTCCTGATTGAGGTTTTCTCTGTTTTCTAGCTTGGTTGGATGACAGCAAATTCTTGCATTCGCTTGCGTGAATCGCATGTCATTGTGTATGGTCTGTATTGTTCGGGGTGAGCGTGTGTGTTTTCCTTAGCCCATTTTTGTTTTCCATTCGTCGTTCTTTTATTGTTTGGTCTAGAATTAGAACATGAACGTTAACATGCTCATTCAGTAGGTTAGAAGGGCGTATTTCTTCTCCGTTATTTGGATTGCGTTCCTCTTGTTTATTCTTTGCCTTGAGGGACTCTCTTGTCTATATGTTTTATAGGCTGGTTACTTTTGGATATATGAAACTTGGTAAAAACACAATCAATCGAGTATGCAATGTTCTTTTTGTTCCAATTCATAGTGACTCTTCGTCGCTCATCTTTCTGAAAAAAAAAACTTTTGGCATTTTTCCATTGTTGTGTTCTCGATTGTTTCTTTTGCTTGCAAGGCCTAGTCATTCCTTGTCAATGTAAATTCTTTTTATCAATTTTTCTGCGGGGATAGAATAGGGCATTTCCTGCATTTGTTATTTTGACGACAAGCCCCAAATATTTTTGGACGTTGGCTTATTTTGTATTATCTTGAAAATAAAAGTTGTATTGGAATAGTACTTTCAGTATAGATTAAATGGTTGGCATCAGTGGTGTCAAATCTGGCGATTTGTCGCTAAATAGCGGTTTCAATGCGTTATTGGCGACATGAATTTTACAATTGCAATTGACTATTCGCTTTGCATTTTTTAAGCGTCTTTTGTTACAATATGTATGTTATGTCAAAGCGAAAATGGGTTGATGTGTACTCAACTAAATGTAATTTTACCATATCCTTTTGGGATTTTTGTAAAAAAAATGTTATCTGGCATCACGGGATGGCAGCGCTAAGAGGTTAAGTAGATGAACGTAGTAAAAGACAAAAGAACAAAATGTATATTTATTGAAGGAGTGAATGGTAGCATTAAAACAAAATAACGAACGTTGAAATCAAATGCAAATCGACCATTACTTTAAGTAAACTTATTATTAAACTTGAACTAAACTTATTATTTTTTTCTTCCTTTTTATTTTTTAGAGCCATTACTTGTATAGCATCTCAATTACTTAGTTAGTAAATCTTAAAAAAATTACTTGGAGTTACTAATTTTTACCTAATAATCTGTTATTAAATTTTGCGTTATATTATGGAAGTAGCCCTAAATTCCAATTAAAGTTATGGTTTTGTATTTTAGGACGAGAAACATAGTGAAAAATCCTAATAATTGAAGTAGACCGTCATATAGTAAATCATATTTTTCTGCTATTAAGACACATAACATTTTTTATAACATTAGTATTGTAAAGTTGTATAATGCATTTGAATTATGGTGAAGATACGTTGTAATATTGTAATTTAACCAAATCGGCCTTAAGGCTTAAAATTACAATCCTGAATAAATAAATTAAATTAAATTAAATTAATGACATCTACAGTGAAAGAGTTAGACGGTAGAAATGGGAACCCTGGGCAAAACGAAAAAGATGATTCAAATTGACCAAATGACTGGTCTTAATAATTGTTTCCAAATGAATAGTGCAAAAACTGCGATGAGGCTTTATATGGTTTAAAAAAAATTTTAAAACGTATTTCACTTTACACTTTGTCTAAAGGCATAATATTCTTTAATATTATTATTTTTCTTTCTTAATTAACTAAATTGTGGCAAATAATATTATACAATATTTGTAAGGATGTAGCAAAAAGTTTGGCGATGTTTGCGTCAATTTGGTGGTATTCGGCGATGATTGATGAATTTTAGTTTTTCCACCGAATTGATTAAATGACAATACGATAGATCTCAATTAATACATAGAATTTATTTTATTTATTCCAGTACCCCTTTTTCTACGCATATTTTTTAACACCTAATATGATTTTACGTCTTTGCAAAAAAAAAATCAAAAAACTTGAAAATTACCTTCCTGGGCGAATCGCCAAATAAGGTATCTAACTGATGATGAATTTGTTTAAACTGTCGCCATTATTGAACGCCATCCCTAAAAACGCTACATAGTTTTAATTTGTGACTTAGTTTGGTACAAATTCGAATTCTTTTAATAGAGTTATGAGATGCTTACATTGACTAAAGCGTTATGTTCATATTTTTTTAAAATTACGTTGAGCTCAGTCTATTGTCAAATTTTATACAGTCATTCAGCTTTGTAATGCCCAATGTCATCTAATTGTGTTTAATTTTTTGCAATAGTTTCTTACCCCAAACTCTCACGGATCGTGTTTTGGTAGGGCGAATTGCACGAATTTAAAAACTGTTTAGATTATGTCCAAACGTAAAAGGCACATCAGCAACATTTTCTGTCATTTCAGTAAATTTTCGCTCATATACCGATTGTCTTCCATATTCGCCTTACCCACTATTATATACCTATCGATATAGTTAGCTAATTTTTGTTACGCTTTATATTTATTTTTATTGAGTGGCTTAAATCACATATACGAAATGTTGCAAATAGTAATTCATATAAAAATATATATAAAATCCACTACAATTCCATTGTTGAAAAATAGAAGATGGATGTTTTCAAATAGTTTATTTTATGAATGAAGGACCATATATTTTTTTTTTCTTGTAAGGGAACAAACAGTATCCGCTAATTTAATAAATAATTAGGGAAAATAAATTTCGAGAGCCCCGTTCAGTCGCCAATTGAATTCTTATCGAAGACTTCGTGTAGCATTGTGATTGAATACGTTGTTATGCAGCTCATGATTCGTTCGAGAATGATACATTTTTCGGAATATTTTTCTTTTGAACACTTCCAGAACTGATTCATAAGCGTATTGTAGAGCTTGGTACAGTTGGATTTTCGTTGTCAAGACGAGTTTTTATCATTAATTCGCTTGATAAGCCCATAGTAGCATCTGTTTGCTCTTTTCCTAATTTCCAGACTAACATCGCCAATATTATTGGCGGTCACTACAAAGTTGTATTTGTGAACCTTAGCGCAGCGTTCCAAACAAAACAAATAACATTTGTCCTTGTTTACCTCTAGACTGCTGTCTTCTCTACATCATTAGTACAGGGTGGCGCACCAATTGCACTACGATAAGAAATTCAAATAACTTTTTTTAATCAATGTATTTCATTTATTTATTTATTTTTTTTAAGTAGAGGAAATTCAATTTTATTTTATGTAACTAAGATGATAGACCGTAAATGACCTCCATGATCATTCACACATATGCGGCCCTTGATCAGAAGTTATTCATTCGGGATCGCCTCAATTATTATTTTAATGAATTGCTCCAATTCAGTCAAATTTCTTGGGTTTGTTTTGTACATCTCTTACTTGGCATAACCATATAAAAAAAAGTCGAGTGCAGTCAGGGGCCAGTGAAAAGTGGTGTTTCTGGATATTAATTTGTTTGGGAATTTTCGTTAGAGCTCCGTCATAAACGGTCGGGCTATGTGTGAAGCTGCTCCATCTTGCAGGAACCAAATGCTGTTGAAACCGATACTTCTTCGGCGCAGTTCTGGGTAAAAAGACTCCCATCAGCATCTTTAAATAAAGGTCCCGGCTGACAATTGACCATAACACGATTCATGCGCCACCCTGTATATACAAGTAACATATGGATTTTGTAGAAGATGTTACCAATCATGTTTATTGCAGCATTCCTCATAATCTTTTCCGAAAGCAGGCTGAAGAGGTGGCGTGGTAGATGTCGCCATGTTTAAATAAAGCAAGTTAAAGCTCACTAAGATGTCGCCGATGAAGGCCGGTCAGATCAGAAAGAATACAGAACCATATAAACGATGGGTAAAAATTCGTAAACAAATTTGGATTGTTTTTGAACACAAGATATAATACACAGCACTGCAGAAAGAACGTCAGCGACCAGCCTAACAAGTGATTTATGCAAGTGTTATCTGTACAAGAAGGGGAACCCTGTTCCTTAACCTCTATCTCCACAAACCACAACAAAATTTTTTATAAAATGAAGAAATATATAGAAATTTGTAGCCATACAAGACTAAGACTCGGGGCAGTTGTGATTGTGTTGTTCTAGATATCGTTTCATGACGTTTGTATTTGAAAATGACTTTCCCACATAAATCTATACTTTTTTCAACGACGATACGAACAATGTTGGAATTACAAGTTGTGGATTTCTAGTGAATCTGAATCTACTTTGCAATAAAGGTAGTGATCGAAATACAATCAATTTGTAAAATGATTTAATGATTCGAAATTCAGTTTAAATAAAGGGAACATTTAAATGTTTAGCATGTTATGATACTTATATGATTATAGCGCCTCAAATTTTATACATATCCTACGGTCATATTAATATTTTTTAGTGTTATGCCTAATTAATTCCAATTTTGCGTAATTTAGGAAAGAGTTATCATTTTTATAAATTTAAAAAAAAATGTTTCTTATACTTTTGTGAGAACTAAATTCCAAACTTAACAATGAATCACTCCCTGGCTATTCAGGGCCGTGAGATGTAAGTTTTAAAACCAAAGTCGAATAGTATTACGACACCGTTGAAGTTCGGGGCATATCTTGCTACCGAAATCTGTAATATTTCATCTCATATTTCAGGATTACATTTCATTTTCAAAAATGTTTCATTGTTTCTGGAACTATTTTCAAATATTATAGTTGTTGGCGATTTTAACTGTAACATGTTTAATATATCGAGATCTAATCTAATCCGTTCTGTTTGTTCTAGGTTAAATTTATCAGTACTACATAATTCTAAACCTACGCACTATGATATAACCTACGGTACTACTTCCTTAATTGACTTCATGTTAGTGAGTGATGCTTCCATGACACATTTCTCTAGTCAAGCGATATGTCCCTACATTTCACATCATGCTCTTGTTTTTGCTTCTTTTGATGTTGTTGTAGAGTTTTTGGATGAATCTGTGGAGTACCGTGATTTCAATAGAATTGATTGGAAGGGTATTTTTACGTATTTAATGGATTTTGACTCTTCTACCATATTTTCTGCAGCTTACATTAATGACAAATACTTTTTAGTTTCTTCACTTGTTGAACAATTATTTACGTTTGTACCTATAGTTCGAAAAAAGAGTCGTCTAAGTGGTGATACTTGGATGAATAATAATAGAATTTTGTTCGCTAAATCTCTGAGAGATTTTGCCTTTCCAAATGAACCGTACTCGTGACAACTGGAAAATTTTTTGTAAATATCGCAATAGGGTGAAATCTATTATCCGTAAGGAGAAGGGAAATTATTTTTCTAAACTTTTTAATAATGTTGATTGTAATCATTTATAGCGGATTTTGAGATGTTATGGTTGTGTTGGTAGAAAGAATGTAGTTTATAATGGAAATGTCGATGAGGTAAATTCGTTTTTTGCCGGTAATTTACAAACTAATACAACTAATTTTGATTTTGAATCATTTCATAACGTTGATGATTCGATAGCGTTCAGATGTGTTAGTACTGATAAAATTAAATCTAATTCGGTTGGTGTGGATGGTATTCCGGTACAATTTTTAAAATTAATTTTTCCTTATATGTGTGAAATTGTTACTCATTTAATGAATTCTATTTTGAAAACGTCTGTTTTTCCGCAAGCTTGGAAAACTGCCCGTGTTATTCCTATACCGAAATTTGCTACTGTAAATGGGCCTATTTCTATTCTTCCTGTACTATCTAAGGTTTTTGAGCACTCATTGAAAGATCAAATTATGGCACAATCTGGGAGCAAAATTATTGAAAATCAGTACGCTTGTCGACGGAGTTATAGTACAACAATTTTACTTTTGCCTCTAACTGATACCATCAGGAAGGACATGAATCGTAACATGTATAGTGTTCTGGTTTCTCTGGATTTGTCTAAGGCTTTCAACTCCATATGTCACAGAAGGATGATAGAGAAACTTATATATAAATTAAACTTTTCTATCTCGGCTTGCAAACTCATTTTGTCTTATTTGTGTGACAGATTTCAGTTTGTAAATTTGAATGGAAGAAATTCGAATATCTTGGCTCTAAATTCGAGTGTGCCGCAGGGCTCGGTCTTAGGACCGCTTCTTTTCTCATTTTATGTTAATGTTCTAATGGATTTTTTAGATAATGGAATTTGTTCTGCGTTCCTATTTGCTGATGACATTTTGCTGTCCTTTAATGGTGATCGAGATTTTCTTGATGCACTGGAGAATAAAATAAATTATTGCCTCGACGTAGCCTCTACTCAACTAATATTTATCTGACGATTAGGTCAAGTGTAGACTGGCTTAGGCGCTTCTAATGCCTCAAATTATTTATGGGCTAGAAGTGGTATTGGGAACAACATCACTGAATGTTTCGATATTGAAATGGACAATAAATGCAGTTGCAAGATTCATTTTCAGTGTACGTAGGCGTGAACACATATCCGTATATGTGAAAAGAGTGTTAGGTTGCTCTTTTAACAATTTTGTGAAGTATCGTAATTTAATGACTTTTTATAAGGTTGTCAAAAGTGGATTGCCTGTTTCACTATATGGATTGTTTCAGTTTTCACGCTCGACTAGAAATATACAAATCATTGTACCTACAATAAATATTTCAGCATTTGAGAGATCTTTCCTTATTAGGATTGCTTGATATGGAACCATTTGCCTAATGACTTAAGAGTATTCTCTTATTCTAACAATGTTTTTCGTTCAAGAATTTTTGCACACTTTTCTTTAATGGAAATTTAATAACTGCATGACTTCGTATACCATTGTTACTAATTAGGATCGATATAACTTTCATTTTAATTTGTTTAATATTATTTTTTTCTTTTTGTAATTAGGGAGCCAACGTTGCTGATAATATTGATTTATATATGTACATATATATATTTATACATCTATATAAATAGATTTATGAGTGTTATAGATACTCAGGAATTTATTGCTGTGTAATACGCATTTTTGGCCCTAAATGTTTAGTATTACTGTTTTTTTTTTTGGAAATAAATAAATAAATAAATAAAATTCGTAATTTCAAGCTAGATTCAATGCACAGTACTAGGAAAAGACTAATTTTTTGCTTTCAGTAATGGCTACCCTTCGTTTAACAAGTTGTATAAATTAGTTTTTCAGACATTCGTTACCATTATTTGCTGTCGTTATGTTTAGATTATGTTTATTGCATTATTAATTTCAGCAAATTTTGTTGTGTTCGTTTATTTCCACAAAACATTTCATCGTTTGCCGTGGCAATTGTTCACGACCATTTTCCTTTTGCTTCGTTCATATTTCGAACATTTATATTTTTTGTTAGGAGTGAAGGTATAACGCAGTTTTAGAGTGAGTCTTGCTGTGTGCCCTTACCTATCTCTATATGTGCGCCGTTCTAGTCCATTTACCCATCACCTCCTATTCAGCTACAAACCACCCACTCACTCAATTATTTAACCTCAAACATATTTCATGTTAATATTCTATGAATAATTGTTTAGTCTTGTTTTTATACAAAAAGAGAAGAGTGCATACGCATGAACAAGTTTTTCTTCAGTCCTATATGTACATTTTATAACACATGCTTGTCATAAGGAATCGTTTTCCACAAAATGTATGATGATGGTTTTGTCTTTCCATTTTGTTTTCTTGTTATTTCAACATTTGAATGTCTATCAGAGGCGAAAAGTGTCATTGTTTTTGTATTTTTGGTTATTTCTTGCGAGACTGTTGGGCACGGTGTCTAAAATTAAGATGTTATTGTCTAGGATAAAAACTATGGATGGTTTCGCAAATCTAAGTGGACACGATAGTTATGTATTATTTATTTATTTATTTATTTATTTCTGGCTTGTAATTTAAAGGCTTCCGGCCAATTATAAGTAAATTACAATATGCAACAATTCATCATAATAAAAATTAAATATAAAATTTATAAAAATATAATATGACATACAATAATATAATATAACATTATGATCGTTGAAGACAAAAAAAAGTATGGAAAAAAGACTAATTCAAAAGTTAGAAGTTAATCGGAATATAATCTTGAAATATAATAAAGGCTGCTCACAGTTTAATTGAAAACAAAATTTTACAGTAAAGTCTGAAAGTGTTGTAGAATGTGCCTTTTGTAAGAATCAGGAAATAATTTAAAACTTTTTAAATGGCTTTTTAGTAAATTGTAAATTCGAGCTACTCTTACTACAAAAGCACTACAAAAGTATTAATCAATAAAGTGACTTACAGCATTACATTTCATTTACATTCAAGTACATTTCACACTACAATATATAACTATTTAAAAGCACCAATATTTAATTTTTTTAATTTAATTTTAATTTTTTTAAATTATTTTTGCCTTAAAGGCTTACTGTTTTTTTTTTGGAAAAATAAAAAAAATACATTTTAGAATTATCCTGATAGAAATGTTTTACCTTCGATTTGATCAAGAATAATTATTTTCCTCCTACTCTTTCTTGAACAAATTACTAGATTTTAATACTAAATTTAAATAAAATGTTGGCTTGGTTTTAGTTCAAATCATCAGAATTGTCCTAATGAGATCGGTTTGTTAGGTGGGGATAAGGCTATGAAATCACAAATGTTAAGAAAAAAAAATTAAATTCGTAAAATAACTAAGAACACTTTTTTGTGTTTAATTGCATTAAATACCATTCTATTTGTTATATCTATTATTTAGTATTTATTTTTTTGTATCATTTTCAATCCACTTTAACTTGAATATTATAATTTTGTTGTGATTGGTTAATTTTATGCTGGCCAATAAACTTCAAATTACAAGATTGTTAAGTGAATGAAATGAAATGTTAAATTAAGTTTAGTCACACCCGCTAAACCATCACACAATTTCGCAAACTTTGCAGACTATTTGTTATTTTTAATTGGTTGGGGATTACAAACATATACAACGAATTTTGGTAAATTTGTTTGTTGTTTTTTATGACACCATAGATTGCATCAACCACATTATCCTATTTACATACATATAATGGAAATAACCATCTGAACTCGTAATTTTTTCTAAGAAAGAATTGATGGTTATATCAGTATTCGAATTCAGAATCGTATGCCGGAATGTTTTTGTTTTTTTCTCAAGTAGATGCCAATAATTAAACCAAAGCAATATTAAAAGTAAATATAAAGTGATTTTTAATCAAATATCGTAAAATAAACTGTAATAACCATTTTCAAATTAATAAATTTGCATATGAAAAAAAGTTTTTAGAAATTCGTTCCGAAATCAGACATCGGGGACCAATGTAAATATACTTGCATGTTTGAATGTCCTTCTCCTTTGATTTCTCTTTCTTTGGCTTCCCTAATTATTTTCGTTTGATAACATCAATTGCGCTGTAGTTTTAATTAAAATTTAATAATTGTTCTGTACTAAGCATGCACTCTTATTACTTTGTTCGTTATTCTAAATGCAAAGGATCTATTAAATAAGTTGAATTATAGGTAAATCTCGCTAATTTCAGCGCAAGGGGTATAAGATATACATATAGAACATTTTTTATTGTTTGTAAGTAATGCTCGTTTATTTCCTCACAAATAAACTTAAATGGAGTAGTTTCATGCGTGAATATGACTCTGGCGGTTATATAATTCCGATTTAATAATTCCGCTTCATGTTAAACGAAAACTAGTACATGGTTTAATAATGTCGCATATAAATTATTGTATCGAAATATATGTATGCCGGTACAGTTAAAAGCAATGTAACGAAAATCCATCTGTTCTGTCTTCGTCGAATTGCGCACGTGCCTCCGTTTGTGATACAATTTCTAGGCTGTTCTTTTCGTAATTTTGTAGTTATTCGTTCATTGTTTTTGTTTTTTAATTTTATCAAAAATCGATCTCCGCTGTTTCTTGTAGAATTATTTAAATTCACTCGATCAATTCGCACTAATCAGTTGGTTATTCATAACACAAAATATTATATGAGCGGATCTTTTCAAGTAAGAGTAGCCACGCAGTTTAACAACTTTCCAAACACATTAAAATTTTTTTCTTCATCCCAAAACACAAAACGAGATTTCTTGCATATTTCAATGATATTCCTCATCTATAGGTATAATTATCCGCTTGAGCCCTTTTTTTTCTTTGATATTGCCGTCAGATAGTTTGCTGTCCATCTGTCCATTTTTTCATTCTGAATGGGGAAATGATTATCGCTAAATTTATTATTCCGTTTTTTTTTTTTTTTTTTTTTTTTTTTTTTTGAAGCATTACTTTGTGTAGCGACTCAATTACTTAGTTAATTAAATGTAAAAAAATTACTTGGAGTTATTAATTTTTACCATTTAATCTGTAAATTCCAATAAAGTTATAATTCCGTACTTAAGGATAAAAAAAATACATAGTGAATTCTAGTAAGTGAAGTAAACCGTCATATTGTAAACCATATTTTTCTGGTATTAAGATACTCGTACACAAGCTTTCTTATAACATTAGTATTTTAAAGTTATATAATGCAATTGTTATTGAATTATGGAAAAGATACGTTGTAACATTGTAATTTAATCAAATTGGCCTTAAGGCTTAAAATTACAATCCACAATAAATAAATTAATAAATTCTTAGCGTAAATCGGAAGTGATTTTTAGTTGCGGTGATTTCCTTTAGCACACTTTTTTGTTAAATTTTATTTTTAGTACTACTTAGCTGACTAAACTTCCCAGATTTGTCGACGATGGTTTGAGTATTTTTTTCTTTTTGTTTTTCTTAAAACCGATATCGCGGTATCCCTTATTTTCATTCATTCATTCAATCATTTGAAACTTGCCCCATTTCAGCGATTTCAGCAAAATTGAATGAATGGGCAGGAGCTTTAGAGCGATGAATTTATATTTATAATTTATACGTTATCGTTGTATCTTAATGGCATGCAATACATACCTTCGCATTATTGCGAACCGCAGGTACATTAGTGAACAACATGTTGTCAATGATGGTGGTGTCGCTTTTCTTTCGAATATTAGTCATTACTTTGTCAAAATGTTGTTATCAAACTTAATCTCTCTTTGTTGCGCTTAGTCACCAGCGTTGCCAAGAAATGCAAATCGTAAGGTTTAAGTTTTATATAAAGCCTTGTTCATTATGTAAAAATATATTATGTATTTTCATAGCAGCAATATCGGTTGTAGAAATAGATCTCGAAACGCCGGAAACATTACTCCAGGATTAATGTTTGGCTTAATAAATTTTTAACAAAAATACGTATTTAGAAGAAAAGCAACTAATCGTACATTTTACATCTTGCCTCATTGCCGGCTAGCCCAAGTAAATAAGAATGATACACAGTCGAATACTGTTAATGACGAAATTCAGTTGACGTAGGTGAATATTATTTACATCTTACATCTTCTTTGACATCTTTATGCTTGCATTTACGAGTGATATTTATTAATTACTAGCTGACCCGGCAAACGTTGTTTTGCCTTCAAAATGCCTTTTGTATTAGTAGTTACTTGATTCAATGTTAATGTGGTAAAAAAAATTAATTGCAAAAATCTCATCTCCAACGCCATCTATCACTACAAATAAAACCTTTTAAACCTTCCGGAATACTCTACCAATAATTTAAGACCAAAATGAGCCAAATCGGTCCCACCGTTCTCGAGCTTTAGCTAGACTAACGCACAGCAATTGATTTATATATATATAAAGATAGATAGATAGAAGATTGGTGTATTTATTGATATGATATTATTATTATGTTGATATTAAATGTATGATTTTATGTGATCAATTTTTATTTTATATACATTTTTACATTGGAGTAGTATTTATTTCAATTTATGCATTTTATTGTGATTTACCAAAAAAAAAAAAACTTTGCAATTTGGCCTGACCTACATATATACATCGTTCAATATTTAATTTTTTTCATTATTTTTATTTCCCTTCATATCGCCTACTTTGTGGGGCACTTCAATTTGAGCGTTATAGGTAATTAGTTACTAGTTAATTTAATTTTATATTCTAAGTTATATTTTGTTTTTCAAATTCAAGTAGTATATATTTTATGCATTTTGTAATTTGTTTAATAATGGCCAAAAGGCTTTAAATTACAAGACTGTTCAATAAATGAAATGAAATGAAATACGAACACTTATTCGTTCGTTCGTTTTATCCATCCCAAAGTCTTCTGCATTTAAATATTCTAGTAGAAAAGAATTGCATAAGAAAAACAATAATAATAAAAAAAACAAACATAATAATAACATAATAACATAAAAACAATAATAATAATAAGACCGTTCGCTTTGAGTCTTTTACAAGAAGTGGTTTTATTAAATTCCAAAATATTCTTACAAATTATAGGGACAGTACACAAATATAAACTATCGATAAACATTATCACTAATGCTCCATATGGCATACCACACAGAGCAACCTCACACACGCAGACGATAAAAGCAGACCAGCAATTGTTTAAGGGTTTTTTCTACAATCCGTTACGGTTTAGCGTTTCATATCTTAAAGTGTTTATGATATTTCTTAGCTCTTAGCATAAGTCGTAAAATGTAGCAAGCAATGCATGTGGCATCAATACGATTCAATATGCAATACTTAAATGCTGTAGGAGAAACCATGATCCTTCTTATCTTATTAAACATGTTTAATTTTAAACAGAGACTGACAATAAATACCTCTAAAATTTAAGAGATAACCTTTGGCTGCTACAATTGAATTTGCTGAATGTATAAAATATTTGGTTTTGTTGTTAGATTGAAATTTGGAAACCATATCAAGGTTAATTTTACATTAAGAAAAGTATATACTTTAGATTTATATCCTTCAATGCTTATGAAGATAAACATAATTCATGCTATAATTATGCCAATATTTCTATATGGCTTAGAAATTTTACGGTGATAATAGGTTCTGTTGAGAAAAATTCGTCTGGAGTTTGACAAGACCGTGCGCTTTATATACAATGTAAAGATTAGACAGCATGTAACGCAATACGTATGGAATTTTTTGGGATGTTCTTATGTCGATTTTCTTAATATTCGTAATTTGGAATATTTTCATAAAACTTTTATGGCACAAGCATTATGCCATGAGATTAAACTCTTTTAAATTTATAAAATCAATTAGGGCTCCTCAGCTCATATTAGCAACATCGTTTCATGTTCGTTTAGCTCGAGTGTACAACAATCTACCAGTTCCACTAAGAACTTTTAATATTTCATTCAACGCAATCCGAAGAAAATTGTTCCAACATACGCAATTTGGTTTTTGAATGTTTCATTTTTTAATTTGGAAATAACGTTTAACAGCTAACTTAATGTTGAATAATTCTTCGCGAGTAGTATTTATTTTAATTTATTCATTCAGGATTGTGATTTTAAGCCTTAAGGCCGATTTGATTAAATTACAATGTTACAAATTATCTTCTCCAAATTTCAATAACAAATGCATTATACAACTTTACAATAATTTTAATATCAGAAAAATATGATTTATAATATGACGATCTACTTCACTTATTACAATTTTCACTATATATGTTTTTCGTCCTAAAATACGGAATTATAACTTTAATTGGAATTTACAGCTACTCCATAATATAACGAAAAATTTAATAACAGATTAAATGGCAAAAATTAGTAACTTGAAGTAATTTTTTTAAGATAAAAAAAAGGAAGGAAAAAATAATAAGTTTACCGATAATCATTTCACCGTTCAGAATGAAAAAAAGATGGACAGCAAACTATCTGACGGCAGTATCAAAGAAAAGAAAGGGCTCAAGCGGATAATTATAGATGAGGAGTATCATCGAAATACGCAAGAAGTCTCTTCTTGTGTTTCGGGACGAAGAACACAATTTTAATGTGTTTGGAAGTTTGTTTAACTGCCTGGCTTACTTGAAAAGATCCGCTCATATAATGTTTTATGTTACGAATAATCAATGGATTAGTGCGAATTAATCGAGTAAATTTAAATAATTCTGCAAGAAACAGCGGTGATTGATTTATAATGAAATTAAAGAACAAAAGTGACTGAGTCGCTGAGTGACTTAGCATATGTGACCTACCTAAATGACAGAAGCGAACAAAATAGGAAAATTTACTGTAGAGCAAGAAATCGGAATAAAGCCATTAAGAGAAGGGTAAAGCGTGAGGCACATTCGAGACTATTTTCTAATTGTTTAAATATGAAATGTTTATGGAACGTAATTTGTAATAACGGACGAGTTGATAATAGTAAGAGAAATTTAAATTCTGACAATTTGTACAACGTTGACGACTTGAATAACTTTTTGTGAGCAACCAGCTTGACGTAATTAGTGATCAAAACAATTTCTTACAATTTTCGTGTAATGATCGAGCATTCTCCTTTTGCTGTATTGATTCCTATGAACTGTTTGCAGCATTTTCCTGTATTAAGTCAAATGTTGCGGACGATGATGGCTATTCTTTGAAATTTCTTAAAATTGTTTTTTCACTCCTATCTAATTACTTCTTATATGTAGTTAATACTATTATAATGACTTCCACTTTTCCAAGGTTATGGAAAACTTCTAAAATATTCCCAATTAAAAAGAAAGCCAGTGATAGTACTTCTGAAAATTTAAGACCAATAGCTATATTGCCCGTGCTCTCCAAAGTAGTAGAATACATTCTGAAGCACCAAATTTCGCAATACATCGAAGAAAATAAACTGCTAAATGATGGGCAATGTGGATTTAGGCGGGGAAGTGGTACTTCCATGTTGCTGACGGGTCTAACAGAATCTATCAGGGCCAATGTTAACGACCACAGTTTTAGTATTTTAATCTCTCTAGATTTAGAAAAAGCCTTTGACAGCCTTTGAACGAATAAATACAAAATCACGAAAATAACAGTCTAGAAATTGTATCACAAACGGAGACACGTGCGCAATTGGACGAAGACGGAACAGATAACGTATAGCACGATTGAAGGACTTATTAAATCAGAATTACATAATCGCCGAAGGGCCATATTCGCGGGCGAAACTTATCATCAATTATAACGCCCAAACATTCAATATTGCGCACAAATTCAACAACTACCCCGTTGTAAGATAAATTCAATTCACATGAATGGGAAGCAAACAACATTGCTTTTGTCTTAAACGGATTCACTTTAAGTTTATTTGAGGACATCCACACAGAGAGACATTGGAATACATCCTCAATTTTTGCTTGAATAACGTCATTATTGTGATAACTTCCATTGAAAAGCAGGTAAACATCATCAGCATACACAAAGCATAAACAATTATCCAATCTACTAAACTGATAATTTAGGTACAGAATGAAAAGCATAGGTCCAAGTGCTGTACCTTGCGGGACACCGCTTCTGACAGTAGCAGCATCCTATCACATAAATATGAATATATAAGTTTGCATGCATTTCCCTCAAAGCCACATAATTGCGAAAGCTTATTTATTAAACTGACTTGATCGACTCTGTCAAAGGGTTTTTCTAAATCTAAGGAGATTAGAATACTAAAATTGTGGTCGTTAACATTGGCTCTGATAGATTCCGTTAAACCCGTCAGCAACATGGAAGTACCACGTCCCCGCTTCTTTGATGTATTGCGAAATTTGGTGCTTCAGAATGTATTCTACTACTTTGGAGAGCACAAGCAATATAGCTATTGGCCTTAAATTTTCCAAAGCACTATCACTGACCTTTTTTTAATTGGGAATATTTTAGAAGTTTTCCATAACCTTGGAAAAGTGGAAGTCATTATAATAGTATTAACTACATATAAGAAGTAATTAGATAGGAGTGGAAAAATGATCTTAAGAAATTTTAAAGAATAGCCATCATCGCCCGCAGCATTTGACTTAATACAGGAAAATGCTGCAAACAATTCAAAGGAATCAATACAGCAAAAGGAGAATGCTCGATCATTACATGAAAATGGCAAACTGTTTGCCAATCTCGAAACAGTTTTTTACTTTCTCCTCCACTTTATTTCATATGGCGTCGAATTCCTTGCACAAGGATTCCGTTAATTCGCTCATCTTTCCTTCGAAATATAATTGCATATCCGAGGATTTGGAGCTTTATGGCCTTAAACTGTGCTTGTAAGGCCGAGATTAAGGCTGAGCAAATTTTTTCGCACAATTCATCAGGGTTACATATCGGTTGATTTGTCTGACTTTGTTTTGGGAGCAGAGCTATCCACGATTTGTGGATTAACATTCTTATCCAGACATCTAGGGCATTTGTACACTATATTCTTCCTACTCTTATATAAGAATGAATGCTGCTCCTTGGAGATCCCAACACAGATAATACGGTAATAATCACCGCATAAACCGCAGCCAATGCTGTTACGCTTGACATTTTTATTGCACTTAGGATATTGACAAGTGCTAGTATTTTGTGACATCGTCAGTCTACGGTCAAATTCGGTAGTAAGTAATTATTCCCAGCTCTGGATTGCAAAATCAAACAATTATCTTAAATGTTATTGTAATGATCACCAGTAAGCTGTCTAAACACTTTAACACCGATACTCTGCTCAGATGCAAACACAGATAACATACGGCACGAACAGCTGGAAGATGACGTTAAATATATGAAATAGAATAGTCCACAGTTTAGTAGTTGCTCACAGGCCAACGCAAGCACACCTATAGTAATTGTTGTGCTTCCTCTTCTTCCTCTATTAAGGACGTAATTCCAAGAACTTCTATAGCTTTAACTATTCCGGGATAGCTGATGTATTTTTTCTCAAAAAAATTGACTACTTTGTCGGTTATTTTCACTATTTCTTTTACAATTTTCCAGGAGCACGAATTTTTATTTCATTTAATTTTGTTGAACAGTATTGTAATTTAAAGCCTTTTGGCCAATATAAAGCAAATTACAAAATGCATAAAATAAATACTAGGAACTATATTTAGGAACTATAACTATAACCTATGACGCTCAAAGTAAAGTGCAAAAGTAAAAATTGATCACATAAAATCATATATTTAATATCAACCAATAAATAAACCAATAATTAACAAATATCACTCGTAAATGCAACCATTAAGATGTAAAAGAATATTCACCTACGTCAACTGCATATGAGAGATAAATCTATTACTAAATATTGCGTATGATACATTTAAATTTCTATGCTCATTTGGCAATGCACTATAGCTACGAGCTACTCTTACATTAAAAGATCGTGCTGTAAGATGGCAAAGTTTGGGGATAAACAATTGCCTTCTACGAACGGAATGACAAAATTTAAAAGTTTCATATAGGAAACCGGCACATTGTTAGAATATAATCTGTAAAAACGTAACAACAATCGTGCATCGATAAATGCAGGAAATAAACATCCCAGAAATTTAATCACAAAAGGTGTTATATGTACACGTCTCTTGAGGGAAAAGATGTTGCGAACAGCTCTGTTCAAAGATAAATGAAGGAGATTCATATATTTTTGAATAGTAGTAAGCAGTACATAATACTTGGCATAACTAGGGCATAAACCAGTTGCTTTTTCACATACAGCGGGAGCGACAAATTAGTTGTGTATAATTGCCTCAATGCATAGTTAACACTTAAAACAACGTGATTAATGTGCTTCTCAAAGCGCGGCTTATCATCTAATAAGACTCCCAAATATTTCATGTCATGCACAAACTGTAAATTAGAACCATTATAAACTACTCGCAAATCCCCTTCAGTTTGGTTCGAATAAAGCATAGCTTTGGACTTAGAAGAATTGACACAGAGTATGTTCTCTGACATCCAATCACGTAACCTATCAAGCACATAATTAATTTTCTCCTGAAAAACCTCTGGTAATCCCCTTTAAATAGTAACTGAATATCATCAGCAAAATTTTGAAAAAAGATCGTTGATGGAAAGAGTGAAGAGAATCGGGCCCAAGACTGAACCTTGCGGCACCCCACTCTTTACCCTGAGCACATTACTATATCTACCATTGGGCTACCATCTACCATTATGACATATGTTTAAACACTAACCTATGCAAGCAGTGAAGAAATGTCTTGTACTTGTACTTATTAATACAGCTGTTCCCACAGCAATGTCTATCAAAATTTGTGTTTTCGTCAGTCAAAATTGAATCTCGTCTTTTAGAAGAGCAAAATAGCAAAATTAATATCACCATAGAAGATTTTATTCAACCAATCTTACCACTGAATACTCCATTTAAAACATGGCCTTAGTAATGACATATTAATAATCGTAACGGTAATAGGGAAAAAACATTATGTGACAAAAAATTTGATTAGTATTTTGATACAAATTAACTAAAAATTAGCCAGAAATAACGTTTTTTCATATTTTAGGTCCGTTCAACCGTCAAGTTTTAACCCATTTGAAACTCACGAACCCATCGGATAATAACATTTTATACAAAATAAAAACGACCGCTCCAAAACGTTACTGCGTACGCCCGAATTTTGGTTGCGTTGCCCCACATGAAACTGTAATTGTGGAAAGTAAGTGAAATGCTTCTTTTATTATAATATATGCTAATTAATTAACAATTTCTATTCGTTGCTTTACAGTTTGCTTACAACCGTTCGAATATGATGCCTTCGAAACGATTAAACATAAATTCATGGTTCAAAGTGTATCTTGTCCCCCCGGGGAAGGAAAAGTCGACTATGCACTTAAATATTTCCCAGTTGTAAGTTGGCTTTTAAATTATTTAAATTTAAATTTGGCATGTTTTACCTTTGTACATCTATCTCTTCAGTGGAAGGATTTGCCACCGGAAAATTTTATGGATGCCAAATTGAAATGCGTATTTGAAATGCCGAATCAAGAAGAGGACGAAGAGCCATTAAATACTAAAAATGCCATCAAAAATGAGGCATCGTCACCTCCTAAAATCAAGGGTGAAGAAAAGGTTTGTTGTGGATTTGTAGTTCATTGTATTTTGGATATTATAGAAGTATTTACTTTAATTGCCAGGTATATCCTAATTTGGATGCATCGGATAAATCTGAATCTCTAAGAGATGAAATAGGACAGTTACGGGATGAAAAGACCAGGTTGAAACGTGAAAATATAAATCTAAAGGTAAGAATCGAAAAAAACTAAAGATTTCTGACAAAAAAAAAACGCAGTAGAAAACTAGAAATTTTGAAGAGAGGACTTTTACCTAAAAAGGATCGAATTGAAATCTAAAGGAACAGGACCCAAAAATTTTTGTGTTGGTTGCTTTGTTTCTGGGAATTTTACCATGCACCAGAATTTTTTTAATTTTCGATGTTATCGGGTTTCATTGTATGACAATTTCATAATTCGATCTGTACTATTTTGATGTTATAGTTTTGAAAGCATGTTAGTCAAACCTTAACTGCAAGGCCATACTCAATAAAAGCCTCCAAATCGCTGCGGCCGGGCTCAATTCGTTGGTTAATTTCGAATTCTTAAGCTATGAATAACCCATCCTGACAACTTTTACCGTAAATTATTAGATAGATATATTATTAGATTGAACAACTGTTCGTTCTGTACGCTTAGACTGTAATATATTTTTTCATACACTTAAGAAAGTTAAGAGAAAATACCACAAATAAAAGTATTTGTGTCAGTATCAGTAGTCCGCAAACAAAAAATATATTCAAAAGGGGTTCGTTCAGGATATTAATAGATTCTATGGAAACGTTTCAATAGTTTAGATGCGTTGGCCACAAATAATTTCAACTTCTCTTCCACCAAATCTTGGACGCCCGGTTGCACAATGCTAAGAAAAAATGAAAGTGTTTATCAATACCGCAAAAATCAACACAAACAAAAGCTTGTGGCACCATCTTGTGGAGTAAATTTGACGAGACTTAGCTCAACATCAATTCTGGACGGAAAATTTTGCAACAACAAACTTGCATGAAATTGTCAAGATTAGAACCAGTTGCACTAACTAATCAGGCAACACTTTCCAAGTTTTGTTCGCATTTATAAAATGCCATTTTGGACTCTGAAATGTTTGTACAATAGCGGTTTTTCATAACGTGTTTTTAAGTACTAATTATTTCAGATTCCCATCTCAGGGGTTATATATATATATATACATTATATAGTTTCACATTTTTGTATTAAAATTGAGGTGAAATAGAAGAGATCAAGTGTACCTTTTTTATCAACTGTAATATTACAATTCTTACAGCACGTTCCAATTCCGATTCGAAATAATCTCTTGAATTGAATCTTTGTATAATGAATTACAAATATTCTACTGGACTGGTACGCGTTTTTATTTCTTCCTCATTGTTTTTCATGTCAGTGTTACGAATTTTTTTTTTTTTTTTTCAAAAATGTTTTTGTGAGCACAGACCTTTCAGTGCAACGTCCCTGAAACCTTAATTTATATTTGTCTACTGTAATAAAACTTGTATGATCTTGTATAATAATTTTCGAAATTATTTCCGCTAATCTACTTCTTTCTCTACGACATTTTAGGAGGAACTTCTTAGACTTCGATCAACTCAATCGAAACCCTCAATGGGTGAACCTTATACTCCTGTTATGGCTGAGAAGCAAATACCCATGTTCTACATAGCGATCGCTATTGCCGCTGTCATCTTCGGTATCCTGTTGGGCAAATTTTTACTCTGAACATCTAATTAGATACAAAATAAGCAAACAAAAAGAGTGTTATGTTTTTCTTTTTGTCTTTTGCCAGCAGTTTAAAGATAAAGCTGCATACATAATACAAACAAACTTAAGAAAAGAAAATTTGCAAAACAATATATAAAAACCAACAAAAGAAAAACAAATCAGCAAAAAATTAAAACAATTCTTAACAAAAGCAGCAAATATTATAAGAAAGACAAATACAACAAAGAAGAGGGAAATTCATTAATTTAACAAGAACAACAATTGCTAGATAAGTGTAACATAAAATCATATAATTTTTGAAAATCTAATATTGGATTATTTTCGTTGGTTGTTAAGTTTTTCTTAAGGAATCAACAACTCAATCGCTGCACCATAGTATAGTATTTCGCTTTTTTAATGCTCTCTTTCTATGTCACTGAAAAAACATCTTGAGTTTAAATGTCCTATTACTATCCCTGTGTTTCCGTTCGCATTTAATATAGTTATTCCGGATCAAACAATAAACTTGAGCTTAAACAAAAACCTGAGTGCTTGTAACTCTTAATCTGCAAAGAACCAATAACAACTAAATCCTTTACGCATAATCTCCCATCAAACTGCAATATGGTAAGGAAGTAAAACGTGTCCTACATTAAGATTGTTGTGGTAAAACATCGATTTCGGTTATCAATTTCTATTTATTTATTATTATTTTTTCTTTTAGACAGATATTGATTTAGCTGCTTTTTAAAATTTTTTGAAGATTATACTGTTGCTATTAGCGGCTTGATCATTCAGTATACAGTGTGTGTAATTATAAATTTACTTTTTTCCAAAATTTATGAAGCACCGTATTTGCTAAAATAGAAATACTATAGCTTTGCCACAAATTAGATGAGACACACAATTGAATTGCATCGTTTCAACTCCTACGTCATTAGATCCCAATCGTGTTTTTTTTATTGCGGACAGGTTGTGGGGGATGTTGGTTCAAAATTATCCTAACGTGTTTTTGTTTTCTGACCATTTTATTGTTTTAGTTTAAGCATCTCTACTTCTTCGTTCTATTTGAATAGGTGTTTTATTTATTTTGTGCTATTAAAAATCACTAAAACAACTTAGATTTGTCCATTATTTCTGTTTTGCATTTCCTTATATATACATACTTTTTTTTTTGTTTGGTTAAGTTTATGCTGCTAAACAATTGCAGAAAAAATAAAACGTACTTCCTAAATCAGTTTGAATTATTTTCTCTTATTGGATAAAGTGGACAGTGCATATAGTAATCAATATAATAAAGAAATGACAAACAAGACATGCATATATGCGACATAAACTATGTGTAATTATGTTATATCCGTTTGAAATAGAATATACAAACGACAACCCTAAAGCTCCTCGAAAACTAAAGTCATCAACGGTTTTCTGTGTTATTTTACTTTTAAACAATAACATAAAATGTCAAGCTAACACTAAAAATGAAGTCGTTAAAATAAACATTAAATATGAAAATTATTTAATTTTGAGTTTTCAATTGAATCGATCTTTTTATTTTATTTATGATAATCGAAAATTAATCATTTGAAACTAAGAAGTAAGAATATGAAAAATATTTGAAAACCTTCTTGTAATTATGTACGAAAATATTTAAATGAAATATAATAAAAATGAATACATTTGAAAACTATTTGTACTTCTTCATAATCTAAAAACAGATACGGTTCATATTACATTTGTAAACTTGCGAAAATAGTGGTAAATAGGGCATAATTTTACAATTTTGAAAATATTTCAATACACCTTTTTAAAACTTCTGTTACATTTTGCCGCGATATATAAAAAAAAAATCATGTACTATATAAATGAGGTGATATAGTGTTGGCTTCGCTGAATAGATCGGAAAATGTTTAACTTTGATGCCTTGCATTCTTGGCTACTTAAAAATATGTGACTAAATCATTTTTGTGCAGTTTAATTACTAATTACTACTTTGATGCCTTGCATTCTTGGCTACTTAAAAATATGTGACTAAATCATTTTTGTGCAGTTTAATTACTAAAAAAGGATTCAAAAAAGAGATTTCTAAATGCATACATTTATGGAGATTTTATTAAAAAAATATTTTTAAATATTTCCTCATCTATTCTCTTTTGTAGTTTAAGGCTGGATTTCCTCTTTCTTACAAAATACATGTATATTCTGTAAACGGAATTTCATTTCCGCAAATATTCCGTCGCCATTCTACTTAGCGGTATTGATCTGAAATGTAATGCGCTAACAAAAATTTTGACGTTTGAGACTACAGTTTCGTTTTAAGAAGACATATTCCTTTGTTCCGAAACGAAATTATTGCCTTTTTTAATTTTAATGGCGAATTTTGGCCCACGATCCATTTCAAGACAAAGGCTTCAAACCCGAAAGGGGTAAATTAAAGTTAGCAATGAGTGTCAACGAACACGTTCTACACTAACATCTTTCAGTGTGTTTGAAGTTTTAATCTCTGCTTGATGGTGATGTAGAATTTTTTAAGTGGGTGGTCAAGTTTATGTTACAAGCAGTCCGTTCTGGTCAAAATTGGAAAACGCACGAAGTTTAATTTCGCTGCTAGTCTGTTTGACATATAAAGAACTTTTAAAAGGTTTGCTAAACAATATTAGTTATTTAGAAAATATGTGAAATATTAGTGCGTGTGTGTAAGTTATAATGAGCATTGCAACTATTTAATGAAAGTTGTTTTTCTCTTTTGTTTGGCTTAAGGTCATGTGTCACCTTGATTATTATGCACTCATTTTGTAGACAAGGAGGCGTATTAGTTTTTATCTTTGTTTAAAAAAGGTATAATTTTCTCTGTTATTTCACATATCTGCCGAAACATTTGAATAAAATAACTGTTCCCCAAATTAACACATTACTTCAACCCCAACAATTGCTTAAAACAATAAGGACAAACAAGTGAAATTAACACAAACAAATCGGGTTTTAGTCATTTCGCGGTCAAAGTTTAAAGCGTTGATATATTTTTGGAAAAGTATAGAGAAGTTTCATTGAAAGAAAAAGAGGCAACATGGAGCACCCGGTACTGAAATACTCGATACCCTCGCAATTCAATGGCCACTACATTCACACTGGCCACTATATTCATACACATTCCGATATTATTTCATTTCTACAGTTTTTCTAGCGTCTTTAGTTGTGTTGTCTCTATTTGCAAACACGCAACGATGAATTCCCGTCTGCTTATCAGCTTTTACAGAAATGTTATTAAACTGTGTGCAAATGGAGTGATTGTAAACAAACAACCATCAGCTGTTAATGAAATCTTATCATATGACCAGCATAATTTAGGTTTCGTTCGCCATTTCGAATTGAAATGGTTTAATTTCACAATAGTCTGAATAAGATATTGCTCAATTTCGATATTTTTCTATGTACCCAATGTCGAAACGTGACTGCGTGATTTAACAAAAAAATACAACAATGGGCCCTTTGCGAGTGACACACTAACAGATTGACCTGATAGATATAAACTTATTTGAGAAAATCGTCAAATGTATAGTTAGAAAGTATAACCAAATTATCCACGAACGAGTTTAATCTGCCAGACTAATCTGTTAGTGCAGCTTAGTGTCTACGAGGAATGATTTGACGAATATTTGCCGCGTTTGTATTGGTCAGCTTTGAAATTTGAGAATTATTTCCTGAATAAGGGATGAGAAAATTTCTCATATTGCCACAAAATTTTTGAATCGATTAAATGGAAAAGGGCCGAATGGGGTGTTAAACCTTTTTTTGTTTTAATTTTGAATAATATACCGAAATGTCTAAACATGTGGACACATTGTTAGTTAAAATCTGTTACTAAGTTCTCTTAAGTGAAATATTAGTTTCCACATTTCTAGTGCTTTAGGAAATTTTCAGAAGTTGAAGTCGTGTAAGAAACCGCGGAAAACTTTTTTTGTATAAAAAGCTGCCTCAATTTTTTTTTTAATTAGTTTAGTTTATCACATTCCACTCGTAATAAGCAGCTTTTTATTCCTAAAATAAGAGTAGTAAGAGTAGCACGAATTTACAATTTACTACCAAGCCATTTAAAATGTTTTAAATTATGTCCTAATTCTTACAAAAGTCACATTCTGCAACATTTTCAGACTTTCCTGTAAAATTTTGTTTCATATACCGCTTATCTTTTTTTAGATTACATACCGATTAACTTCTAAATTAGTCTTTTTCATATTTTTTTGTCTTTAATAATCATACCTTCCTTGAAATTATATTGTATTTTTATAAATTTTATATTTAATTTATATTACGTGTTTTTCTAAATTTATATTATTGAGCAGATTACATCTAGTAGGTGAATTGTTGCATGTTGTAATTAACTTATAATTGGGCGGAAGGCTCTCAATTACAAGCCAAATAAATAAATAAATGTATTGAGCACGGAAAGCCAATTTATTTAGTAAAATTAAAGTACTTTATAATATGATTTCACTGTGGCGTATCCATTTTAGGACTTCAGAAACCTCCAAATTGGTTCCACTGAGATGTTTGTGTTTTGTTTAACAATTTGTTGTCGACAGACAGAAAAGAATTTGTCTATTCTGATAGCAAACTTTATTAAGGACTACTGCATTACAATTCCAAAATTGTTCCTGTTTTAATTCGTAATAAATTAGCAATTGATTGTCTTATTTGAAAAATTCTTAAAGGGAATCATATTTTTTACAACTTCTAACAGTTTTTGAATAACAATAATTCGTGCGATGAAAATAAATAAATGACGGCAGAGAAAAAATATGCGAAATTGTATTATCTAAATTGGCAGAGGTGTTTTCATTTTGTAAGAATTTTTAAAGTACAAGCTTTATTACCAAAGTCAAGAGATATTTCATATTCTTGAAAAAAAAAAAGAGTTAAAAGATTTAACTGTGAAATGAAAGGAACTATTCGAAATTCGTTTTGCTTTCAAATCGTACAGATACATGCTCTTTAGATTTAATAAAATTTACTCCAGAGGCAAAAATATAAAAATAAAAATATAAATATTCTATAGACACTTGAAATATTCCTTATATATATATTTAGAAAAATGTCTACACACTTTTCATAATTAGACCAAATATTCTTTTTTAAATAGAAAACGTTACTGAGTATTTTTTCTATAAAAACAGGTTCTGGTCAAAAATATTTAATTTACTAATTGCTATTAACATTAAATTACGCTGCAATGTTTAGTTGTTTTAATAAAAATAACATAATAATGAACCATTACTATTCTTCAGTTATCACATTATTAAGAATTAGAAATAAACGTTTTAAAAACTTGCAACAAATAATGGATTAGCTGAACTACTTTTTATATTACAATTAATATATTAAGCTATGTATCATACCCTTTACACGATAAAACATTTTAGCGGTACTGAAATCCGAAAATAATGTACATTATTTCAGACTTCAGTATTGGAAATCAATAAAAAGAGGTTGGCGGTGTTATATAGGAAATTTACCCTTTTTATTTTTAGTATTTCTTCGCAAAATTGAAAGATTTGGGAAACTGAGAAATTGGTGAAAATCTTCGTCGTTTTGCACCCAAAACCTACCTCCCTATAGTCTCAGGCTGGTACTATGCTAACTTTTCTCTGACGCACTATATATAAAAAAATGGTCGTGGAATTTGGAGCTAACAAAAAAGTTATTTTATGCGCCAAAACCAAAGAGTTTTAATGTTTTCCAACACTGAAGTCTGAATAATGAAAATTTTTAAGTCGCAATATGTTCAATAATACAATTATAAATTTGAAAATGTTATAATAGTGAAGAAAGACGCAACTTAACAATTCTACAAATATGTCAGCGAACATATGACATATGACTTAAAATCAACAGCTGTTCCGATTTCAGTGTTGGAAGTCAATATAGAAAAAGTTGGCAACGCCGCTTAGTTTTGTTATAATAAGGTTATTTACCATCACTGTTACCGTTTTGTACTTTTTCCCTGCCATCACTGTAGTCATTTGTGTGGAATTTCAAAACACATCAAAATATTTATTTCTTAGTAGTCAATATTTAGTTTATTCTCAAGTTAATTTTTGTCTAGCACAATCGAAAGTAATAAACCAGGGATTGGTGTGGATTCAATCGGATCAAGACATCTATCGGGATACAATAGTTTGAAAACATTAGCCAGTCCGTAACAGGTGCTAAAAAGCAACAAGCCTTTTTTCGGTTGGAAACAACGGAGAGGCTTAAAGAACAACAATTTTCCCACAGATAAGAGTAAGTTGGATTGATAAGATTAGAAAACAATAAAAATTATACCATGAAATGCATTAACAAGACGGTATAAGTGCAAAAGTGCTACTTCATCTCACGTATTCTGCATTTTTTCTTCAATTACAGTTGACTAATATAAGTTGTAGTAAACAGTTCAGCAAGAGAATTGATAGCTAAAACTCAAATCGAAAGTGTTGCAATTTAGTAATTTTTGTTATTTGCGTACCACTCGAAATGTTGGAGAATCCTACATTGGAGGAGTGTATACCACTGCCAATTAACGAAGATGAGTTGCTGGAAGTCACGGAGAAGGCCAAAGATTGGGCCATAATGCATGGGGCGGCTATGCGTTCGAAGAGTAATTTCAGCCCTGACTCATTAAATGTAAGTCAGTGTGAAATGTCCACAACTCGCAGTGAGCGTAAACAAACGTTGAATCATTTAAACCAAATGAAGCCCCTTTCGCGGGAATCTTTTTATTATTATAGTTTGCCCCATTCTTGCTGACACCTTCTTCATTTCCTCGCAAAGAATTTGAAAAGGCTGTTGGCTTGCAAACCATCATTAATCGCCTAATGCATAATGTAGCACATGATGAGGAATTCTTAACAACAACTTTGGCGGAGACTATAAAAGTTGATGAATTTACGGGGAATCTGTTTAACATTTATAAAAAGGTGTTGGCCAGTGGATTCGGTCAGGTAAGACATTTGTAGTCTTGTTTGGAACATGTATTGTTAAATCCTAGACCCATGAGATGTCATTTATTAACAAACATTAATGGAAACCATTTAAAAACACTCAACAAATATTATAGTCTTTTTCAATTTAAAGCATCTCCTTAGCAGCTTTAATTTGGGATTATTGTATCTAAAAATTGCTTTATTTTTAACCTGCACCCATCGGGAAAACATTTCCGTTGTTATTACATGAAACAACGAACAAATCCTGTAACTACTAGGGAAACTAACATACCAGTCACTACTGCAAACACCGCAAGCGTAGCGCGAAATTTAACGACTTGCAATATCTCCACTTTATTCGTTTGCATTTTAATTATTTATTTTATTTATTTATTTATTTGTTGATCATACAGTAATATTAAGCCTTTAAGACCAAAAAACACTTATATTACTTTGAATAAAATCCTGAATAGATATATAAGGAAAACAAACTGTACATCATGAATAAATATATGTTCATATATGTGCTAGTTATCTTTAGCGTTGGTCCCATCCGTAATTTCTTTATAAAGATACTAAAAAAAAAGGATATGATGTGGAGAAATGCAGGTCCTTATTAGCAGCAAGCACATAAAAAGCATAAGAAAAAGTTAAATTTGACTTTATGTCAAGGAGAAAAACCGCAGGATCCTTAATCGAAATGCTCTATATGTATAAGAGAATATGCGTAATTCATTGGGCAAATTATTCCAGCACCGAGCGATTCTGACAACAAATGACTTTTCATATACCGAACTGAATATTCCCGGAATAATAATCTGAGGGTTTCTCCTTGAACGCGAAGAATTGAAAAACCTACATGTTGGGGCAGGCACACCGCTACTAAAAGTTTTACAAAAAAGAAGCAAGTTCCGAAAGCGAATATAATCATTGAATGAAGTTCCTAATACCATCCTAACTTGTTCAGAAATATGTTCACGTCTACGAATTTTGTATATAAACCTGGTTTTTGAGTTCATTACTTCTTTCAACTTTCCAAGATTTCTGGAAATCATTCCAGATACCACCTCAATTCCGTACAAAATGTGCGGAACAAGAATGGCCCAAGCCAGCTGTCGAATATAGCTTTCGCAAAATACCGTATACTTTTGAATGGATAGAATCGATATGTGATTCAAAGTTTAACTTATTGTCTACAGTGATTCCTAAGCATTTGTAGCTATCAACAAATTCCACTCTAGATTGTCCCAAAGAAACATGCAAATCATCAGCATGTCCAACCATATGACCGAATATCATTGCTTTAGTCTTTGAAGGATTAATCTCCAAAGAATTCTGGTGATCCCACTGTAAAGTCAGATGTAGACAAGAGTTAATCTTACTTTCCAAAACATGAGGAGAATCTTTATCTGCACTAAATTGCAAGAAAATGTCATCTGCATATAAAAATATATTACATAAGTTGTTATCCAAATGACTGAACAAGTCATTAACATAAAGCATGAAAAGAAGTGGACCCAACACCGATCCTTGGGGTACTCCAGCAGTTAGTGAAGCAAGGCCAGAAGTTCTACCATTTAAGGTAACGAACTGACTCCGGTTACTTAAGTAAGATAGAACCAATTTGCAGGCCGAATTGGAAAGATTAAACTCATATTTAAGTTTCTCAATCATAATATTATGATCAATTGAGTTAAAAGCCTTATTCAAATCTAGGAAAACCAAAACACTTGTTTTGTTGTAATTAAGATCACTTCGAATATTATCAGTTAAATGCACTAGTAACTTGGTAGTACTATGTCCTTTTCGGAATGCATACTGATTATCAACTATTTTATTTCCACAACTTGTCATAATTTGATATTTCACCAAATTCTCAAAAACTTTCGACAACACAGGAAGAATTGAAATCGGTCTCAAATCATCAGGACCATTAATTATTGTGGATTTCGGTATAGGCATAACTCGAGCAGTTTTCCAGGCTGTTGGAAAGACGGAGGTTGTTAAAATGCAATTCATCAAATGTAAAATAATTTCAGAGACATATGGGAAAATTAGTTTTAAGAACGTGGCGGACATACCGTCAGCACCGACAGACTTAATGCTATTCAAAGCAATATCAACTTCTACAATATCCACACAACGAAAAGAAAAAGCATCATCACTATCATAGAAAGATTGAATATCGATGTCATTATAAACATTGTGCCGTTGACCATCAGTAAAAAAATTGTTAACAACATTAACATCACCATCATAAGTTATAATATTGCTACCAATACAACCAGAATTTCTCAAAACGCGCCAAAATCCACAGGAATCTAAGCCACTGAACAATATGGAATAGTATCTTCTTTTCTCCCTCCGAATAATAGATTTCACTTTATTTCTGTATTTACAAAAAATTCTCCAGTTGCCCAAAGTACGATTAATTTTATATGCACAAAAGGATAAATCCCTTAATGATTTAGCGAACAAGATGCTATTGCTATTCATCCAATTATCAGTATTTGTGCGAATCTTTCTTCTTACTAAAGGAACATATGTAAAAAGTTTCTCAATAAGTATCGAAATGAGAGAACATTTTACATTAATGTCTGCGGTTGAGAATATGGAGGAGCAATCAAAATTATCCAGATATATTAACAAACCTTCCCAGTCAATTTTATCAAAAGCACGATACTCTACGAATTCATCGGAGCATTCAATACTAATATCAAAGCAACCAAAAATAAGAGCGTGGTGTGAGATTGATGGACATTGAGCTTGTCCTGAGTGACAAGCCATTGAAATATCACTCACTAACATGTAATCAATTAAGGATGAAGTTTCATGCGCCACATCAAAGTGGGTAGGTCTAGAATTGTGCAAAACAGACAAATTTAATCTAGAACACGTTGATCTAAGCAAATTAGATCTTGAAATATTAAACATGTTACAGTTGAAGTCACCCACAATAATTATATTGGAATAATTTAGCAACAGTTCATGATGGAGTTCTTCAAAAGCTAAAATATCACATTGCATTTTATAAATTTTTGTAATATTTATATTCGTATTAGGTAGAATTGCTCAAGCAATGTCTAATAAAGGACTAAATATTGATAGATTGGAGTTCTCCAATTATATCTATTAAATAACTTTTAATTTAGTATTTTGGTTGATTGTATTGAAATCTATTTGTTGGATCCCAAAAACACCCCAAACGAATTTCAAATGTTTGATAGTGCTTTGCTTGAGAATGTGTGAACAATAGAATATGAATTATAATATTGATTTCAAAAATATTTCCAAATCGATACAATCATTTAAAAAATCGATGAATGATTTAATAAAATTTACTGATGACAGTAATGTTTAATTGCTAAAAGTCTAGCAGTCGTCTTAAAGCGATGGTTTGTGCTACACCTAATTTGACTTCGATGCCCAACCGTAAATTGTGATGGTACATAAAATGTTGGAACATACTAATGATTGGCATATGTTAGTTACTATGATAATATTGGACCTTAAAGTTGTAAAGGCTATTAGCTTTAAGGGTAATATTAGGTAATTGCAATTAAATATTTAACGCTTAACGTGGATTGTTTTTGGGTCACAAGGCGCCTCTTACATACATGAAGAATTTCCAACTTCGCCTTTAGTAATACAACATTAAAAGTTGTGATTGAATGTAATCCAATTTGCTGCAGCTTCACTTAGTGTTCCTGAAGTTATGGTCAATATCTATTCAGCATATATACAGAAGTAGCCTATACCGGGATTCAACTACTCAACTGGTACGCTGAAAATCAATGAAATTTTCTTAAGCGTGCTTTCGAATTCGAATTTATTTTCGTCCAAACCTCTCAGAAAATATATTAAATACATTACCTATCGCGCCAATGATTTTTGAAGAATCGAAAATCAGTTTTTAAAAGTAATTTTACTCATTCGCCCATGTATTATGACAGAAAGCTGAGAGTATTGTAGAGTACCAATGGAAATACTATTAATTGGCCATCATTGCATGTATCTAATACAACTTTTCATTTGGTCTAACCTATTTGTGCTTCAAAAGAAATGAAAAAATAAACTATTTTTAGGCAAATTTTTAAATTTCATTCAGTTTTAGCAAGAAGGGAAAATAGAAAAAAAATGTTAAAAAGCTGAAAATATATATATTGCGTTGAGATCGTTTCTTTAGTATCAATTATCATATTCCATATTTCCTTACTCTTCCTTCCACACTGAATTATCATTAGGTCACATATAAATATATGTTTGGCAAATATTTGTTTAGGAGTAACCGTTGATAAGTTCAGCTTTGATCAGCGTGTTAGTAGTGTGTATGAATGAAAGAATAATAAGATTACGCCGATAGTGTTGACAAAGTGTTCTCTCTCTACGTCGCACCTACGTCACACCTCCGGCATACTTAAGTAAACTGTGAAATATGTATGGTGATTCACATTAAACAATAAATTCAGAAGGAATTGTAATAAAATGTGTGTACAAATTAAAAGAGGTTAAGAAAAAATTGTATTGGACCGTTTTTAAAAAGTAATAATTTTAATTAATTTAAAGTTTTATGATTTTGTTTGAGTAAAATGTCGGGTCATTTATTGTTTTTTGTCGGGTTTTTTTGTTTTTTGGAGATAGTTGATAGACAGAAGTAATGCTTACTAATTATAAAAAATTAAAATATTATTATATATTGAAGAAAGTGATGAAAAGGCAGTATATGCCAACAGTTCAGCGTATAACACCCAGTACCCCCTCTTAAAACCCAGTACAAATGAAAGACATTTTTGGAGGATTATAAAACAAGTTTTTAGTTTAGTGTTTTATTCCACTTTCTTTTTCTATTTTTCGACAATTCAATAAGGTCTCTGTTTAATTTTCTGATTAAAAAGTACATTCGTGCACGAAAGAATAATATTTGACCCTGGTAAATATGGTCAATAGCTTGACTCCAAGTTTTTAAGCTCGTAGTTAGCCTTGGTAATTTGTTTTTGCAAGGCCTCTATGTCATATTGATGAATTTTCATCAATTTTTCTATTTTCTTTTCTTGAGCCTGCAAATCACCAGCATGTTTTTTAACTTGCTTTTTAAAATCATTATTTTCTTTTCGAAGCGTTTCGCTACAAATAAGTAAAGTTTTCGGTGCGTACATGGTTTGCAAATTAAATAAAAACTTACAGTTCGATCTTAATATTGTTTAAATATTCATCTCCTGTGTTGCTATTACATTCAACATTTTCAGAAAAAGATATATCCAAGCATTTCAGATTTCTATCTTCAGTTACGTTAACTTCAACCTGCCGTTGTTGTGCAGCATCTTCAGCGTAGGACTCCTTCAACAATGAATTGACAATATTTTTATTCCCCCTTTTTTTCAATTCTAAAAGCCCGCTGGACACTGAGTTCAACGCTTTCAAGCAAATCAGTGTTGATCGTTGGAACTACTCCTTTTTTAACAAACGACTTTCGGCATAACCTTCAAGTAAAATAGTGAATGAAATGAAATGAAACTCTTCCTCGATTTACGTACATACCCATGTCATACTGTAAACCATTTTCGATGTCCTCAGGTTTGAAATGCAGCATACAAATATATCTTTTATTTGGTTTAAATTGTTTTTCAGGCCGGCAAAAACTAATCCATTTCTTTTTTAACACTGCGTTAGTCGGAAATATAAAAAAGCTTATGTCGGACGATTTGTCCTCGGAAGTGCTATTGCAATTCGCTATAGAACACTTTATAATTTATGTTTCTTTAAATAAATTAAATTTTTTTTAATACTTATGTTCTTTCTTTTTTTTGCATTTGTATTTAATTTAAAAATCACTTATTTTTTAAGTTAAGGCCTTTTTATATATTTTTACTTTTATCTTCTGTTTACACAACAAATAACATAATAAACGATCACATGTTCGCATGTTTTTTATGATCCGTAACATAATAAATACCTATATATGCCTTAGTGCAAGAAATATGTGATATTTAAATTTTGTTTAATACTTTCAAACCAAAATTACAAATTCTACGTTGTATTTTTTATATTTCTTTAAATAACTAAACACACATTTCTAGAGATGTTACGTCATAGACAGAGTGAGAGAATTCAACCAAACATAACGGATCTGCGCAATGCGCAATCTTGTATTCTATAATTCTTGAGTAGTGTGGTTGTAGGGCTTTGCATAGGTGGTGCCAAGTTTGTTATACTGGTACTTCCAAACACATTAAACATTTTTTCTTCGCCCAAATTACAAAGAGAGACTTCTTGCGTATTGTAATGATATTCCTCGTCGATAATTATCCACTTATGAACTATTTTTTCTTTGATACTGCCGTCAGATAGTATGCTTGTCCATCTTTTTTCTATTTTGAACGGGGAAATGCTTATTGCTAAAATTATAATTTTTTTTTTTGTCATTACTTGTATAGTGTCTCAATTATTTGAACCTTAAAAAAAGTACTGGTAGTTATTAACTTTTCCCATTCAATCTGTTATTAAATTTTTCGCTATGTTATGGAGTAGTTATAAATTTCAATTAAAGTTATAATTTCGTATCTTAAGGCGAAAAACACATAAAATGAGAATTTCTAATAAGTGAAGTAGACTGTCATTGTAAATAATACAATATATATTATAAATATATAAGATAAACAAAATTTTTATAACATTAGTATTTTAAAGTTTTATAAATTGCAATCCAAAATAAAAATGAACTAAGTTAAATTTAAAATTAGAAACGTATGCAGGGCAGGGAAAAATAAGCGCAGTTTACGAAGATTACAATTAGCGTTTAATGCGTACAGTAGAATTATATATATAAAGATGTTGCATAAAAACTCAAAGCTAAATCTTAACAAGTATATAAAAACCCATCAA